>MU825413.1:120828-165969 GCA_029204205.1 Desmophyllum pertusum | reverse complement strand
ACCTCCCTCTACTCCTCCAAAGAAATATAAATGCCTGTTATTTTTCTATATTTAATTGTTGTTAGTGAAGAGATCTATAAATAATACGCTCAAAATCCTACGTAAAAAAAAGTAAGAGGTACCAATTCTAAGACAAAACTAGTTCTTGTCTTATTTTTTCCCGCTTAATGACCTAAAAGCAAGAGAGGAAGTGTGCTTAAAGGTACCGGAAAACATTTTTAGATTTTAACACCCCTAAGCGGTACCAAACCCACGAATTTTAACCCAAAAAGGTACAAAGATCAACCCCTTCACTTTCATATCCAAAGTCCCACCCCCCACCACGGGCGCAAAAGCCCTCCCTTTCTTTTTCCCGATTTGAAAGAATCATCATATGACTCATATAGATGGAGGGCAAATAAATGGTAATGTACCATGAACATGACGTTAATAAAACACGGTGTTCCATTTACCGTTTTACCCTCTCTCGGGACTCCGTAAAGTGAGGAAACGGACGGCGGATGGCAGACGGCGGACGGCGGACAGCGGAAAATAAAAATAAAATAATAATAATAATAAAAAAAATAATAATAATAATTAAAATAAATATAATAAATAATAATTGAAATAAAAAAATAATTAAAATAAATAAACAAAAAATAATAAATGCCGAATTAATGAGAACTAAAGCAATGCATATGGTACAAATAAATATAATTGTGCGTTGATATTACTCATGCGAGACATGCATCAAGCAATCGACAAATCGAGAATAATTTTCATTAATCGCGAAACGGATTGCGTTATTTCTTTCAAACTTCCAAATTTAACTCGAATATTCAACCGTATTTATACATGTTGATTTGATTAATGACAAAATATCTCTTACCATCTCCGTGAGAGAGGTGATAGTAATTCTGGAAAACAACGCAGAAATTTGAGTGATTTGATTAAAAAAGACAAAAAAGACAGGGGTTTGCTTCCACGATCGCGACGGTTTTTCATGACTGAAATTTGCATATTTGACAGGAGCCGAGGAGCATGTCTGCTGTCGCAATTCGAGTCAGATGATTTTTTTTTCGATCACTTTTATAGCAAGTTTCTGAAATTTCCTCTTCGCTTTAGCAGGACAATAGGCAATTTAAACATAGAAACTACAAGGAGAAGATACATAACGAATTATTTGCAAAGTGGAAAAAGCCAAGCGTGACAAGGGTGGTTTCGTGACTATCCTGCGGTCGTTAGCTGTCAACTGTCTGATCTGATCTAAGCTCCAACACTTTCAGCTGTATAATTTATATGTTGACAAGAGAATTCCTCGGGACCGTCCACTGGAAAACGTAAACGGCACGAGCATCTTTGCATGTCGAGTGGAGACAAATGCATTGACTGCCCTCCTTGTGCACAAAACAGCGATCATCCTATTTGTACTTGTTTGAAACAGAAAACAATCCAGCCATGAATGTCCACAGATTTTGGGCACAAGAGCTTTTGGCACTTTAGCTGGAGCCGTTCCCACCAAGATGAAACGATTGCTGAATGTTGGAACGGCAGTTTGGGCAGAACCCTTTGCCACGTTCCGTCCAACCCGACGCGACCCCGACTCTACTACGCACACTATCAACTCTCAAAGCCCCGCGAACACGATAGGCGCCACCAACTCTCAGACCTCGAACACGATGTACGCGAAACAATACACTTTTCAAATCGCGACCACGAAACTACGACTACACCACTATCAACTCTACAACTATCAACTAGGGAAAAAACAATCAACTAGCGAAAAAAAAATAGCGAAAAAAACGACGAAACTAACACGGCGATCGATAACACAATTGTACCAGCTACTATCAACTTGTGTGTCAAGCTTGTATGACATCACAATGCAGGCTATTGTAAAATTGACCAATCAACGACTTGCAACCGCCGCAACGGAAAGTGAAACGGTTAACCAATCAGAAACGACGTTCCGAGAGCTTCGTAATAACTGATAAGGCAACCCATGTAGCTGCATAAGTGAAGAAAATAAAGCACTAAATTGCTTGAGAAAGGTGATCAACATCATCCGACACATTATTCGTACTAGAATCATTTATGCTAATACCGGGCTGAAAGTCATCTCGGCAAACTGAACCAGCCCGGCTCATGTAATCGGGCCCTTAGAAATTCCTGTTAAACGGCCAGCGCCAGTCGCGGACACTTTTTCTGCTTCCCGAGGTTTCATATCTGGTAAACGCAAAAATATAGTTCCGCAAAGACAGACGTTTGTATGCCGGGGGACACTTACTTGCCCCCAGCATTCAATCGTCCGTAAAATATCCCGACTTTGTAGAACCATATTTTCGCTACAGTCGAACCTCCGCTAACAGTGGTTGCCGCCTCTTTTTTCTTTTTTCTTTTGTGAATATGGACGCAATGATTCGATATTTTTTCCTATTACTTCTGGTTTCCGCTTTCCGCCCTTTCTTTTCCCTCCTGCCGTAGACTTCCCGTTCCCTTTACTCCCGGCTTGTCGCTCCCAGTCTCCCCTCACCCTTCTATTTAATGGACTCAATATGCACAAATCCCGATAATTTTAAAGCTACAAATGCCTGAAACGACTCATAGGGCTTATAAAGGAGATGAAAGCTCCGGGTCATGAGCTCCTGCTGATTAATAGTTTGACTTTAGCGCCACGTTCGTATTAGCCTGTGTGAAGACGTGTAATTTACAAATAAATAAACAAACCGAATAAATAAACCGAGTAACCGAAGCAGGGCCAGAATCTTGGTCCTGATTGCGTGATAAGCTCAGGCTCCGCTCAGGCTGGAAAACATGATGAGAGTTTGTGTAGTAAAAGACACCCATCTGTAATAGATCCGGTGAAGCCGCCTGGATGATCGCTAGGAACTCTATGAGTGACTTTTCCAAGGCAGACAAAAATCCACCATTGAAACCTCGAAAAATGGACGAACAAAAAAAGGTCGAACATATATTCCCGATATATTCGCAATGGCGAAGCTAAATTAAAGCCGTGCGCATGCGCAGAAAACCCCTGAAGGAACGTATACACTCATTTCTGTGAGTTTGGGAATTATCTTTTTCCGCGAGTGGGGACATTTCGCTTAAACGCACTTAACGTGTGAACAGTATGTTTTTTTTCTTTTTTAGGTAAAGGTTAATTTTACTCTAAGCACCGAAAAAAACATCACAAGTGGGACCAAACATAGGGAGTGTCCCGCCCCATACACCTGTTGACTGCAAAACAGTTCATTTTCATTGGACGTAATGCGGCTGCCCGAAAACGATCAGGGACCAACGAGCGTGAAAATTACTCGCCTCGCCCGCCCGAGTCGCGCGTGGCTTATTGCGATTCGCGCAACCGATTCGGCGCGTCTCGAACTCCAGGTTCTCACGGACGAGCGAAAAGAAAGTGAACGCAAAAATAACCCGGGCCATATTCCTTTCTTACTTTGTTATCGAAATGTTGCTTACGTAACTTTATTATACGACATAGCATTTTAGAGTGCGAATACGCACCAAAACGAGTGCAATTATGAGACCGTATTACACGGGTCTTAGTTCCTCGTGATCGCGCGCTACGGAAAAACACTGTGAAAGACCTATTTTTTAGGGAAAAAGAATTATGTTCGTTATAATAAACAAAATAAAAACTGGAACTCGTAAAAATACCCAGCCGTATTACACAACTTTCCGCTGAATAACCTCTTTTTACAGTTCTTCTCGCCTCGATGTAACAACAATGCCCGGGTGGGGGGGGGGGGGGGGGGCACTCCCATGTGAAAGGGGCGAGGATGCTCGTCGTCTCGTTTAGAGGTGTAAATTATGGATTTTGGTATCACTTAGGATGTTCAGGACGGAACGCCAATATTTTTAGCCATCAAGGTATTGTTTAGCGTTGTATGCAAAGAAATAAAAAACGCCGTCGATACTATGTTGGTGGTCTACACCGATCAGGCATGAAATCCTTAAAATTTCTTCACAACCATTACTAACCGTCTCGTTATACTACAGCTCTTGTTTGTCTGTCCCATAATGGTATCTTTTAGGGATCAAATAAAGATTTTGCCACCCTCAAATTGGTCTCCTTCAGGGTGGTTTAATTCAAATTTCCCGACGGAGGCTTCCTCTCCCCTTTTCACAAGGGAGCCCCTCCCCACCCCCCCCCCCCCCCCACCCCCCCCCCCCCCCCCCCCCCTCCCCCGGGAAACATTGGTTAGCGAGCGGGATTTTGGCGCAAGACTGCAAGATCATAATGGTCAGCGCAGTTGCCAACCTCGTTCCCAGGGTCTCTCTTCTTCCCGCCAAAGCGATTTTCAATTTATTTTCAATCGCTTTTGGCGGGAAGAAGAGAGACCCTGGGAACGAGGTTGCGCAGTTGCCAGTAATGTACATCACCGTATCATGTCATGCGCGTGCCGGCTAACGTGCGCCTAGTAAAAATAATACTAAAGAGTTTTTCTACTACAATACCGACAGTCTGCCGACAGTAATGTTGTAACGCGAAATTCAACGAAGTGGACTTCGCCTTCTTGCTCGTAATGTAAGATTTGTTATGGCGTCTTTTTGTTCGCTTTGTTTGGCTTCCTTTGTTTGGACGTTCAGCTAAACGCCGAAACGTCGTCGAATTTACAATTTGCAAAATGCATTTAAGCTTAAGTTATAAGTCGCTTCTTATTCGTTCCTGAAATTAATTCTCATTAAATTTTTATTACGTCAAATGGTGGATTACAGTGCGAAATTTTGTAGGGATTTAGGAATAAATGAAGGTTTACTGTACATGTACCATTAAGATAATAATAAAATCTGAGAATTATTAGGACAATTATATTGTAAAATCGGAAGAATATAAAAATCATGGAATATAATCGGGTATTATATAAGAAGAGACATGCAGTAAAACCCCGCCATACAGCCCCCCCGTTATTACGATCACTTTTTGTGGCTGAACAAAGGTCCCGGGGGGGGGGGGGGAGCACTCCCTTATATACGCCATATAGGTACGTGCCGCTGGACAGGGTATGGTTTTTGAGCATTTGGTCTGGAACAGGGTATACCAAAAGGCTGGAACAGGGTATCAGTTTCCCAGGAGTTGGAACGAAGATCGGTAATTGATACTCTGGAATAGGGTAGATGAAGTAGTCAGACGAAACGAAACGCGTAGGAGTATTAAAGAAGCTTTACAACTACAACTCGCAGTGCTGCTTAGTTGTTTAGCCTTTTGGGTTGGAAAGAAAATTGTTAAAAATCGTCTGGAACAGGGTATCTTTTTCAACATTTAGTCCGGGACAGGGTCGCAAAATTAGCGCTTTGTGGTCTGGTACAGGGTAAGGGTTTTTATAGCCCAGCGGCACACCCCCACCCAATTTTTTGGGAGTACCCCTCCACCCCCCCCCCCCCCCCCCCCCCCCCCCCCCCCCCTCCCCTCCCCCCGGGACAAAGGGCCACTCATTTTCTTATTTTACAACCTCGTTATTACGACCAACGACCACCTTTTGGACTCCCCAGAAATGAATTACTTCGTGAATACGACTACCAGTCCGGCGAAATGCCTGGCGAGATTGTTGAGTGAAAAAAGCAGACAATCTGACAAGCAATTACGCATATCAAACATTCGATACAGTGTTTCATCCGATTTCCAAACATTCTAATTTAGTAAAAATAAAAAATAAAAATAAACTCCGCTGCGCATCGTATTTTCAACTCTCTTCTCAGTGTTTGGAAATCGGATGAAACACTGTCTCTCGCGTTTGATATATTACTAATAAAGCCTGACAAAAGCACTGTATGATACTTGTTCCACAAAGCTGAGTGCGCGCGCATACAGAGAAGGCTCTGGGGCCTTAGATTTGATCAGTAATTTTTTCCTGGCAGTATGGGAGCGTATAGAACAGGACGGTACATAGAATTCTGAGTGCTACTTTACATATGTTGAGGCAACGTAACAGCTTCAAATGTAAATAATACAATCTTAAAAAATAAAACAACAACAAAAACGTTACCTGAAAATACTGGTACTCAGGTTCTATTGAAGTTGGGAAGCCAGTGGAAATTAATTTTCAATTTTACAGAAAATGCAAAACAAAATTCATACTGCAGTTTTGGGTATTTTTTGTAGGCGTAAACGGAAAATCAACATTATATTTTCGACTTCCGTTTCCTGAGAAAACAACGAACCTATCCCGAGCTTTGTGTTTGTTTCCTCGAGAAAATAGACTGTAACTTGATCTTATGTTGTAGAGAAATGAAAATTTAAAAAGGTTTAAAAATGTAACAATCTTTTACTATTCCAGAAAAATATTTGTAAAAAAAATCATGAAATCTGTTGGAGCACGAGAGCACATTTCATGTGTAACCAGTACATGTAGCAAGGTATAGATAATCTGTTAACAGTCCTTGTTTTCTATGATATGTGATAAAAATCTTACTACTAGTTCTCAGATAAACAACCCCCAGTTATGGCTCAGTCAATTCCAAGCCCGCTCATCCCCCCCCGGGCATTTGTCGGGCATTTGTCATTTTTTTGCCAGAAGGTTGAAAATGCCCCACGGTGGGGTCAGCTTACATGCACAAAATCCCCACGGTGGACGGGACAAGTTCAAAAACTTTTTTGAGAGGATCGAGGAATTTAAAAATCTAAATTCCAAGCAGAACTATTAATGATGGACACTATAATGTTCACAAATACATAGCTCTTTATTTATACCTGTAATCATGATTTTGGAACATGTGTTGAAGTCGAAGCTTCGTTCCGCCATCTAGTGACATCTTTGGTTCGCACGTGGAAAGCAACGGTGCAAATGTTTACACATGTGGGGTGGGGGTGGGGCTACGGTTCACTTGAAAAGTGCAGGACTCAAACGAGGTTTAATATCAACTCAGTTTTTATATTTTTCTATCAGGGGCAATCAGGAAATTTTAAATAAACAACAAAACGTGTACGTCTTTTAAAATACGAAAGATCGCGTTGCTTTTGACAATGCCCCACCCCCGTAGGGATGGAAAAGTTGTAAAATGCCCGACAAATGCCCGGGGGGGGGATGGTCGGGCTTGGAATTGACGGAGCCATTAGCTCACTCCATCCACAAACATCCCAGTCAGTATTGTGTTTGTTACATGTGACTATCCAACCATCAGTTTGTACAAGTTGTTTTGTTCGTATAATATTTCAGCAAAATTTATTTCAAAGAATCAACTAGAAAAAAAAAGAAATAGGTGGGCAAATTTGCATGGCTGTTTATTATAATTTTTCCAGACAAATTCTTGTATATTTCGACGATCGCGTGACTGTGGACAGCTGTGTGACAATAGGCTTCTGGTTTCGACCAATCAGAGCGAGCTTAGTCAAATTCTTCGGGCACAGTCTCCTCGGTCATGACGCGGACGTACAACATTCTTCCAGAGCAAGACGAAGGTGTGGCGGAAGTTTGTAGCGTCTACTACTTTTTATTCCCAAAAGAAAGAACTTCACTGTTAGGTAAGTAGTGTTTTATCTCTGTTAGACTGTGTCTTTTAATCTGTGTTTCTTTTTGTGAGGGTGCACGGGTTGGCAACGCCAGTAGTGCCGACCAGACATGTATTTCGGTGATCGGATACTCTGCAGATATTTCTACACTGTAGCGGACAATTCGACAGTTCTACGAATTCTCGACGTTCTGTAAACGTTTCAGAAAACTTTTCCAGCTTTTCTAGCGAGGAATTTACACAGTTTACGAGATGATTTGGCCTCCTAAGTTGAGATTGGTTTAATTTGTTTGTGATGAAAATCAACTGCATAGCAGCATATTTTCGGATCACGCGTCATTTTCCGTGTAAAATAACCCCATGGAATTCCATGGAATTGTGAATTCTGTCTGGTTTGAATTCCATGGAATACTATTTCAATGCTGTCAAGATTGTATGTATAATTAAAATGTGCGGTTGTGTATGTTTGAAAAAGTTGTTTGGAATTCTGGTCGCTTTTTTCGAGAAAGATTGTCGGAAAAAAAGCGCACGCGACAATCCCGAAAGGTATTGTGGGTAGTTTTAAGTTCACGGTTCCTTGACTTCAGCATGCATTTCAGGGAAATGTGAGAAAATGGCACGAGACACCATGGAAGTATGTTGGCGAGTGCTAAAAGAAAGCAACAAAAGTAGGTTCGACAGCTAGTGTCAGGAACGTACCTTGCTGATCATATCCCTGATTACTTTTCGGGATTGTCGCGTGTGCTTTTGTCCGACAAACGTTTCTCGAAACAGCTGTATATTTTATGTACTTGAGCTCTGTGCCACTCTAAAATGTGCTGTAATTTTATGCCAGACTTGCACAACAGAAAGAATACACAATGTACACTATGTGAACATATTACTAAAATCGCCCTATAATGCATTGCAAACCGTGCAAACCGTTGAATATGTCATGTATGCTGATGGATAGTGTCGCTGGTGAGAGGCACAAGCACAGACATTTTTCTTCGGGACAACCCTGCAAACCAGTTTGCAATTTTGGGGGCAAAATGTCAAAATTCCTGAACAGGGCTTTGTAACCCATTTTGTTTTCCTATCTGTATTCTTTGATTTGTATTCTTTAATAGGTAATTAATTTTCTTCATTTTCAGGAAGAAATCAACTCTAGCTTCTGATCTGTATTTCTGGTTCTTGTATGGCTGACTTTTTTTAAGAGGAAATTTCATATGAGGTAAGAACTACATACAAATTTTGAAGTGTGAAAGATCAATTTTTATTGGGTTAAAAATATTTAAAATTATTTTGTGATCTTAGATTAAATCCCAGCTGGGGGGGGGGGGGGGGGGGGGGGGGACACCCATAATATATAAAGGTGATGGGGGTGATTGGAAATTTTGAAAGGAACCCTTAAAATGTACCAGAATCTCGCTTTGTGGGTCTGACTCAAATTCATTTTCCCCTCTAAGAGGGACAGTGGCGCCAATCTCAAAATTTAAACAAGAAGTTCCGGTATAGAAGGCGCCTGGCCATTCTCACACCTACTTGTCATAATCATCCATCAAAGCGTAACATTTCAAACAACCTGCACCTTTGCTACTACCAATTGCTGATGACATGCGTTGTATTTTTAGTAAGAATGTTCTGTGAAAGCATTTGCAATAAAATTTATCTTAATTTTGTTAATTATTTATTTTGGTTGTAGGAGATTTTGAAGCATATTTAGTTCACAGGGCACTTGAAGTCCTCCACATTGTACCATAACTGCAAGAGTACTTAAGTTGTATTTCACACCTGAAATGTGGGAGGTGCCATCCTTTTTATAGCGGAACTTCTTGTTTAAAGTTCTTATCTTATTGTCTCCGCCTTGAGGGACATGAAAAAGTGTCCGTATTATCCAGGTGTCCGTATTAAGCGGGCTGATATAAGAGAAAATATGTGTCGTCGGGACAAACAAAACTGTCCGTAATAAGCGGGTGTCCGTATTAACGAGTGTCTGTAAAGCGGGGTTCCACTATAAACTCTAATGGTAGATATAGTCACCCTAAGCAGGACCATTGTGCCACAAATTTTAGCTCCTAAAAGGTACGACGATCACCCCCATCACTTTTATATGGGAATCTCCTCCGTTGGGCTCAAATGATTCATAACATGGTCAATAACATTAATTGTGCGCTCAAATTCAACCCCCCAAAATTCCAAGTTGATAGCTGTACAGAGATCTGGGTTAAGAGTGTCTCTTATTGCAATGAATTTATTGGTTGTTGCTTGGTTTAAATTATCGCACCCAAGTAATAACCAATCAGAGACTCTACATGGATCTCTGTAGAGCTTATATGTACGGTATGTATGTAGCAGTATGGATTTTTTTGGGTCAAATCTCAGACATCTCTTGAGTGGAGAAGAACTGAGCATTTAGAGAGAGAGATGTCAGCTGTTTATATTCAAGCTATTTTATTGTTATTATGTACGAACCCCATAAGATAATGGCAGCATTTTCTAGCAATTTGATTAATTTGGTTCCCTGCTCATGGTCTCAGAGGTAGTATACATGTACCCTCTACACCTTATATATTTGGAAATACTGCAAAGTTCAATTTTATTTCTCAGGCAAAAAAAACGATAAACATTTTCATATCTTTCTATTTTCCTCGGAGAAATTTGACATTTTCCCTGTGATTTGTATACAACTGTAAAACAATTATTTCCTACAGGCGTGTGAATTGGTGAATATTCTCCTTGACTGTGTCTTGGGAATATTCACCAATGAATTGGCATCGCCTTCGGTGAATAATGATTTGTTAAATATATTAATTTTATTAATATAACTTGTGATTTCATTTCAGACTGGGTACAAAATACTTTTGCAGGGAGTCTTAAGTGATGTCTTGGCCAAGAAATGTAATTATTTAATATATATATTATATATATATAATAAATTATTAGAATCAAACCAGTGAGTAAAAGTATAATATTCTCATGGTAATGCACTGGGACTATCGAACCTCGTTATTTCGAACACTCAGGGGAAACAAAAACAGTTGGAAATTCTTGGTTTTCACGTGGCGTCATCAAATTCTAAAATTCAAAACCGCGAGACCTACAGAATTTTTAACTTCATTCAAGGAAAGATTACCTAAATATATATCTTTTCACAATTTCTTAGCTCGATCTCATGCTTCCTTTTGAAAATAGAACAGTTTAAATTTCCGAGTTTTCATCGTACATGACATCTGGAGGACGGCCGTGACAGAGCTGTTCCGTATCTAAAAATTGACTCTTCGTGTGATTTTCAGCATTCTAAACAATTTAAGTTTAAGGAGAAATATTTATCTAAATATTCGAAAGTTCACAAGAGAAAACAAACCTCCTTTCTGGCAAAAGTGGACTCCAGATGTTTTTTCCTATTTCCGGCCGCCATGTTGGTGCCCCTCAGAGGGACTCCAACATGGCGTCTCCATACTGAGCTCTATAAATTTGTGTGGAACATTTTGACAAATAACTCGAGTACGGAATACCGCACAGACCTGAGACTTGGACAGATTCTTTATTTATTTATTATCTATGACATGTAAATTCCTTGACTTCATTCATTGAACGGTTTCGATTTTTTTAATTTATGACGTGACAGTGAAAACCAAGAATCATTAATAATAACATGATGGAATGACTTGTGCCTTATACAATTTTAAATTGGCAATAGATACATTTGTAGTGTATGCTTTATATTGGAATAGCAAATTTCGACACTGTATACTGTTATTGACAACCGGAACTGTATGCAATGGAACAAGACAGATTTGTTACAAAATAAAATGCAAAAATAAAATGCAATAAATAAATTGGGGTGAATGAGTGGCCACATGCCAGACCAGTGCTAATAATTATTATTAATGCAAGTAGTCTAAATTTTAAATGTCTTTGCCAATTGAAGATGTTTCAGCATTGTCAGATTTAGTTCAAAACACTTGCAAAAACATCAAATTATGAATATAATACACTACTAGGAGAGTAATTAACATATGACAAACATATGAACAACATACAAATAACATACTAAAAATCACATGTTTGTCATATGTTTGTCATATGTTTTTCACATGTTTGTCATATGTCAAAATCCCAGTAGTGATAGTTACTACTAATTACATGTAAATAGCACTACCCAAACCCTATTCAGTTCCTGTTGCAATCAGCTCAGGCGCTGATCCAGACCTGTTTTCAATGTTTTACGGAAATTGCCGGTCAGTCACATATACAAGGTATAATAATTTGTTGCGCAGTAACCTTTTTCCTGTTTACCGGTAACTTTAATTTCTTGCAGCAACATTTACATGAATATGGTTGATCACAATGTCTGGAGCTGAAATCAGAAGTAGTATCAGTTTAAAGGATGGTAATGGTGACCCACCTGAGCTCGATATCAATCTTCCTAAGTTGTGTGACCTTCCAGCAACTGTTAAGCATCCAAGCCTGCCTATAGACATTCTTTTACTGACTGTTAAAGACTGTGAGTTCTTAGGTTGTCATGCACACTTGAGAAATTCATTTAAATGGTATTTTGATGGCCTTGGCTATGTCTACTTTGGCAATGCGAGTGACGATCAAGATGAGAATGTGAAATTGGCATTGATGAGATGTGATGAAGGTTCCACTGGTCCTGGCAGTTCTCTGACTACTGTGACAAATGCTGTCACTGTACTAAGGCCCAAGGCAGTCATTTCTGTGGGATATTGTAGTGGTCTGAACCCTGAGAAAACCAAACTGGGGGACGTTGTAGTTTCTGCAAAGCTAACAACATATGCCTCAAAAATAGTTTTTGATGGTCAAGAACAATCTATTGGCACAAGAAATCTTGTGAGCCGACGTTTTCTTCAACTCATTAGACATGTGGCTGATGGCTGGAAGGCACCTTTGAAAATCCCTGAAATGCGAGACGTGAAAATACACAACAATGGCGAGTTTTTGAGTGGTCCAGAGAAGATTAGTGCTGATAGGCGACGTAAAGAACTGGTTCATTAAACCCTCAAGCGACTGCGATTGAAATGGAGGGAGAAGGTACTTAATAGATTGGTGCATGTTTTATTATGCACCCTGCATACATGGTGTAGCCTCTTTAGCAATAATCTAGTTTGGAGGAATGAAAACTACTGCAGCAGCTATTAAATAAGAAATAGAAAAGTGCATCATACACATACAACTGTACATACACATGTAGTCTGATGCCATCACAAAGAGAGTTTGGTTTTTCCCATATGCACCAAGTGTTTGCATCAGGCTATATATAGCTACGTATATACACTGTAAACATTACGGGCCATTTTGTCAGCCAGCTGCTCAGGCTTGTTTTGCCGGATGACAATCGCCATTGGCTTTAATTTGCCATATCCTAATGCAAAACATTGACGTACCCATCCAATCAGAACACGCAATAATTATTATCAAGCTATATTTTTATCAGATCTAGAGCCTACAGACTATTATTGTTAGACCACATGAGTTAAAATAATTAAACGGAGCTGTATTTTCGCTTTTCTCTTCTGGCTTATAGAGATGAATGATATTTATTGTTCAAGCACTTTGTTGGGTAGCAATTTTAGCAAAAATACGTCTTTCTATTGCAGGTCTCTTTGCTGCCGCATTTGACAATGACATTGAATGGCTTCTTGTTAAAGGTATTGCAGATTTTGCAGATGGCAACGAATCTTCGACTGTTACCTGGAGATCTTTTGCCAGTGTCATGGCAGCCTCTGTTGTTTTCAATTTTCTGAGTGATCCCAATGTTCTCAGAGAGTGGCCCCATTACCAAGGTAATGATAATTCTATGGAAGAAAATTTGTAATAAAGAGATTTATATAATGGAACCCTTGTTTTGCCATAACTGGAATGTGAAGGGTAAACTCAATTTTGAGAGACAAACTAGTTTCTATGTATTTGTTGAGAATATTATTACGTTAAATCTATCCTTTTTGGCATATATTTTATTACCATATGACCTGTACAGCCCTGCGCGTTACCATATGAAAAAATAGGTCCGCAGTGACATGCGTACATGTGTGAGCTAAGGCTACAGTTAAACTTTATATTTACAGTAAATAATATCACAGAAATGGATTTTAAGGTAAAAGAGAAATAATTATAGTGCGACTACTCCAACCAAGGCCACCCAAGCAAATTTTTTGCAAATTGTCCAGTAGCGTAATAAAAATGGCCACAAATTTATTGTTTCTATAGCATGCAACTTGCTTAGATACATAATATGTTGGGAATCTATTGTTAACATCCAAGGTTTTCATTCGCTAATTTGCACAGAATTTTGTTGGGTGGCCTTGGTTGGAGTAGTCGCACTGTAAGGTATTAGTCATCACAGGTTTCAAGGAAAAGTCAGATTTCGAGTACATGTACCTCTGATTTTACGTAAAAACTACATTGTAACGATGTGCTGCGGTACTGTCACAGGTGGACACAAATCCTTAACTGGCATGGGTTTGACTAACGACCGATAAGGAAGATACTGTGTATTACATTCTTCGATCAAATTCCTAATGTATACAAACTCCTAGAGGACGCTTCCATTACCTATGGTTTTTACAGGATTGATCAAGTGGCTAAGCTCAGTAAGCTGCTTTAACACACTTTTTGCAAGCATATTTTAATTTTTATTGGAAGGTGCAATTGGCTCAGCTGTTTTTAAAAGAGTATAATACCACTGACTCCCAGATAAACTCGGTGGAAATAACACTTATTATAACGTTTCTGCAGTTTTGACTCATGTGTCGAAAACACGCGCACACCAAAATTAATGCTCAAATGGAATCAGTCTTCTATACTCGCCAGACCATCTGGGAAGATTGAAATAAATGTTGAACATTTGGAAAGTTAGTGCCGCCGGAAAATACTTTCTTGAGTAAGGTGGAGCGAGAAATACTTCAATGATAAACTGTGTAGAGTTCACACTTGAAATAAATACCAATTGGTGAATGCAAACGGACAGTCACTTTTACTGTTTTTGACTTAAACCTTATCGAAGTAATATTATTCATGAGTCTAAGTTTAACTACATACAACAAATGTTAGATGACTCAACTATACTGTTTTCGTGTTGTGATGTAAACAAAGGAAGTGACAAAGAAAAAATTTGGTTGACAATCCACTTGGTGCATCAATGTGATGTGTATCACTAATATTGCCTTCAATCGCCTTTTTAAGCCTTGTAGAACACGAAAAAACCTGTTGCAGAAACTTTCTTCAAACACTTTTAATAATTTTTAATAGTACAAACTGCATGGGTAGAATGAAAATTGAGTATCGTGTGTAATTTCGACTTGCTTGTAACATTAAAGAATATTCGTTTGATGATGTGATTTAATCGATACAAAGCAAAACAAACAGATGAAATTTTCTTCCCTTATGACTTAGTAGTTAGATTTAGTATATTTACAAAGTTCTCATCATCCAATTTAGCCAGCTTTGACTTAAAATACAAAAGAAAACGCATGCACACATATTTTTAAGATTGCGCATGAAAAGAGAGCGCGATGGCTGTTTACAATTTAATCCAAAGCAACCGCCTGAAAAGCTACTTTTGAGACAAAAGAAAACTGCTCTTGCAAAATCCTTAAATTAAATAATTACCTGCTACGGTTCTCATTTATTTATTGATTTAAACCTTTTGTGATTTGGGCTGAGTAAAAGACTTTTGAAATAATATATTACAGTGTAGGAAAATCTGAGCAATATGCTCACTTCTTATATATATTTACCAGGTTTGGTTACTTTCTGTGTCACATCAACAGATGCATCCAATCAGAGTACATGTATGATAAAAGCTTGTTGTCAATTTGATTCCATTGCTTGTATATCTTTTTTACTGTTTTTCTACAGAAATAAAACATTCCATTATAGCACGTTCCACTCCGGATCGAGTGGTCCAGGTTCGAACGCAGGCCAGGGTCTTTGTTTCATGTTCTTGGGCATGAAACTAATAATTAACTGTCACAGTGCCTCTCTGTACCCAGGAGAATGAATGAGTACTGGCAACAAAATGCTGGTCATAACCTAGCTAGCTTGCGTTGGATTAGCATCCCAAGTTTTGGCCCGATCGAGTGCAGCTTTTTGCCTTTACGATGATTCGACTATACACAACCGCTATTTTGACAAAGAAAATAAAAAAGTTACATTGTTCTTACCTAAAAAGTGTGTGTTAATTGAAACAATTTAAACAACATTATGGTGCCAGTATTGCATTTAAGGTGACTCCCTAGAATATTTACCAATGACCAACACTAACTGACATGAGTTAGAAAGGAAACCCCAGTTATTTTGTCTTTGATTTGTCATTCCCGATATTTACCAGTAAGGAAACTGATATAATTACAGTTAATTATAGTTTGTTACTTTTTTCGTGGAGGCCGTTGCCATGGCAACATAGCATCTAAAGAATGGCACATTTTTGCTTTATTTTATCTTTATTCCTTTTTTTTTTTAGTTTCCTTCGGTGAAATTTCTTTAAATTTTGCCATCTTATGAAACTGAGTTTGCCTGGCATTTTGGAGGGGAAAAACCTTGTGGTTTTTCAGACTATTTTGCCAACATTACCTCATTTGTTATTTTAAACAATAAAACTTACTTGCTCTGACAAATTTCTTCAAAAAACGGTCATGTGATAGGTAGCGTTTCTGTTTTGAATTGTGCGAATTTTCAAAAACATTTACCGAAGGAAACGCAAGAAAATCCACGGTAAATTTTCGAGATTTTTCCTTTGAGCACGCGCAGATTACTATAGCTTTCGTCAATAGCGCGTGCTCGGTCATAAAACTATAGTGAGTCACCTTAATCACGAGTTCATTTTGATTCTCAGATACTTTGGCGATACCTCCTGTTGAAAAGAAAGCCAGGATGGAAGGTAAGATCTCCTAAGTTTGGTTTAAATTCTGTTTTATAATGAGCTTACTTTTTTGCATGCCAGTTTTTGATCAAGGAGACTTGTCAAGGAAAACTTGTCAACTAGCAAGACTTGCTTGTGTGTGCGGCTCAGCAAGGAAAACTTGTCAAGGAATTTTGAAATCTATGACGTTTTGGGATATTCCGCTGCACAAAGAGTATTGCGGCTTCAAAGAAAAACTTGTCAAGGGAACTTTTTAATTCATTTACACTACCAAATAACACTTGTCAAAGAAGACTTGGTAAGGAAAACTTGCTGTTCATTCACACAATCAAATTAATAAGAATGCAATACAACACTGACAGTGCAGTATTTGTCTAACAATAACATTGGTGCTCCTGGCGCTTCTGCTCTTGCTGATGCACTTAAATGAAATACACTGACAGTGCTGTATTTGTCTAACAATAACTGACATTGGTGCTCCTGGCACTGCTGCTCTAGCTGATGCGCGGTTGATGTTTTCTGAATTTATTGACTGACTGTGGGTAGAGCAACAATAGAGATTCCAATTTCAATCCTGAATGTACATAATTATTTATTGAGACCCTTGATCTGCCATCAGTGTTCAAGTGTGGCCCACCCGTCCCTCAGACAAACACAACATCAATTCCAGCTGTCAACCAGACAGAAACTGGGTTACAGTGCAACGATCTGCATTACAAGGAGAATTGCTAAATTATTGTTATTGAATCCTTAGCCTGCGAGCAAGCTCTCTGGGTTTTTTTGGGGGGTGGGGGGTGGGGAGGCTTGCTCGCAGGCTATTGAATCCTCTATTTTGATGCTTGGTATATTTGAAGTCATTCATTTGTCATTAGCCAGAGACACATTTCAGGAAAAGTTGCTTGGAGACATGGGAATTGACATGGAAGATTTGCTTCGAGGATAAAATAAAAATAAACAACTTTATTTAAGTGTCAGAGGATTTAGCACTGCTGTACTAAATGTGGACAATGTAAATGAACAAAGAAATATTGTAAATAGAACATAAACTTTCTGAAAGCATCCAAAATTAGCACTGTCAATAATCATGCTCTCATGTAATAGCTATAAAGCAATCTTAACCACCTGCCTCGTGTATATGGAGGATGGGTGCCTGGGATATCCGGGGGGCCTCCACTGTGGTCAGCCAGCCCCCCAGATGGAATACAGCTCACATGGCTGGCAATCCCGCCAACCAGCCATGAGCCCCCAACGCATACACCCATGCCCAAGCACCCGTCACACTGACTAGATCAGTGGAGAATAATAATAATAATAATAAAGTTCTAATCTGCGTGTAAAAACCTAAACGGGCTACAAATGTGCAAATAAAAATGACTAAACTAACCCAGGGGAGAAAAAGAGGGACGGGGGGAGGGGGAATAACTCGCTAAACATGGCTGAAAAGCCGCCAAGATACGAGCACACCACTACGTCCAGAGAATGTAGAATCCTGAGCCTGGCAAGAGCTAAGAACCGCTGACCACTATTCGTTGTTGGTTAACTTGGTTAAATGATTCTCACTTAACCTCATTTAACCACCTGCCTCGTGTATATGGAGGATGGGTGCCTGGGATATCCGGGGGGCCTCCACTGTGGTCAGCCAGCCCCCCAGATGGAATACAGCTCCCATGGCTGGCAATCCCGCCAACCAGCCATGAGCCCCCAACGCCAAGCCGAAGGGACCTCTGTGCTGACCGCTAGGTCAGAACAGAGCCAGGGGCTCATGGCTGAGAGCCATAGCCCCGACACACCACATCCCGAGGCACCCATCTGAGAAAAAATGTATGATGAACCAGCAATGAATACTGTAGATGTGGCAAGTGTATGCAGGAATAGACATAATGTAAACCCGTGATGACCGTGGTAGACGGCAGACATAGGCTCAGTTTCCCGGGCGCACCGAAAACGGCTGGAAACTGAGCCTACGGCAGACATGGCATACAGAGACACTAAGATGACCGCCAACCGCTGTAATAGCATGCCGTGCCCCAGCCACACTTAGCCTTAACCCAACCGGCAATAGTAAAACCCACGCGGCCACGGTAGCCACAAGCGATGGGAATTATGGAGATGACGAGATAACCGCCACGCTTAGCCTGACCCAACAGGCAACAGTAAAACACCCGCAGGCCACGGTAACCAGTGGTAATGGGAAGTATGGAGATGACGAGGTGACCGCTAACATGACAGGCTGTGCCCCTGCCATGCTTAGCTTGAACCTAACCGGCAATAGTAAACACACGCGGGCCGCGGTAGTCACTAGCAATGGGAAGTATGGAGATCACGAGATGACCGCCATGCTTAGCCTGACCCAACAGGCAACACACAGTAAAACACCCGCAGGCCATGGTAACCAGTGGCAATGGGAAGTATGGAGATGAAGAGGTGACCGCAGGACATGGTAACCAGTAGCAATGGGAAGTATGGAAATGACCGCTAACATAACACGCTGTGCCCCCACCACGCTTTATAGCCTGAACCCAACAGGCAACAGTAAAAAACACCCGCAGGCCATGGTAACGAGACGACCGCTAACATGACACATTGTGCCCCCCGCCCCGCTTAGCCTGAAACCAACAGGCAACAGTAACAAACACCCGCAGGCCATGGTAACGAGACGACCGCTAACATGACACATTGTGCCCCCGCCACGCTTAGTCTGAAACCAACATGCAACAGTAAAAAAACACCCGCAGGCCACGGTAGACAGTAGCGATGGGAAGTAAGGATATGACGCGACAATCGCTAACCGCTGTTATGGCATGCTGTGCCCCAGCCTGTGCCCACACACGCAGGCCATGGTAGCCAGTAGTGAAGGGGAATATGACCGCTATTATGTCACGCTGTGCCCCAGCCACGCTAAGCCTGAACTAAACAGGCAACAGGAAAACACACAACCCACGGCAAAGTAGAGAAGGGATCTATGGCGACGACGAGTTCACCACTAACCGCTATAAGGCATGCTGTGCCTTGCCACGCTATGCCTGAACTACACAGGCAACAGTAAACAAATACGCAGTAATAAAGAACCCCACGCTAAACTAACCAGGCAACAGTAATCCGGCCATGCAAACGCCAATACACTGAGTATAAAAGAACGTCACGCTAAAACACGACGCCTGAAACTAACCAAAGAACAGTAAAATTGTGGGTGGGGAGGGGGGGAGGGACAAAACAAACGCTACGCCTGAACTACACAGCTACGCAACATAAAGGCAATGCCGGGAGTGCTAGAGACGGACACGCCGGGACTGCTAAAAAGGGGGGGGGGGGGGGGCATGCCGGGAACACTACAAGGAACAACGCCGGGAACGCTACAAAGGACAACGCCGGGAACGCTACAAAGGACAACGCCGGGAACGCTACAAGGAACAACGCCGGGAACGCTACAAGGGAGATGAAGAGGTGACCGCAGGGGAACAATGCCGGGACTAAAAGGGGGGGATTATGGGTGGAGGGAGGGGGAACAACGCCGGGAACGCTACAAAGATCAACGCTGGGAACGGCACGCTACAACGGATAACGCTGGGAATGCTACAAAGGACAATGCCGGGTACACTGTAAGAGACACACGGGGACTGCTAAAACATCAAGCTGGGAACGCTGTAAAGTAAGTAAGTAATTTATATATCCACATATCACGGATGTGTTCGAGACTCCTAAAACGTGAACGTGCAAAATAGTCTCCACAAAGAGAGCAGCAGCACTGCAGGTTTACTGCATTTAGCATGGCCTTCAAGATGTTGAGGGAAGAAGCCCTCCTGACATATTTAGTCAGGTAAATTGTTCCACAAATGTAAAGCCATGTATCGGGAGGATCTGTGCAAATACCTGCAAATACAAAGCTGGGATAGTTAACTAAGTAAAATAACATTTAACTGCATAAAAACAGGCAACCGTAATACAACAAAATGCTAGGCCTGAACTAAAGAATAACAATAATAATTTAATTATATAGCGCCAAAATCTATAGTATTCTAAGGCGCTTTACAAAGTAAACTAACCCCTAACCCTACAAACGCTCCCCTGAACTAAACAGATAAACAGACAAACGCTACACCTGAACTAGACAGTACACTAAAACAAACGCTACGCCAAAACTAAACAGTAAACAAACAAACAAACGCTACGCCTGAACTAACGACAGCAAACGAACAAACGCTACCCATGAAATAAACAGTAGACAAACAAAAAACTATGCCTGAACTATAAAAACCGACACATGCTACGCCTGAACAAAAGCGGTAAACGAACAAACACTACGCCTGAACTAACAACAGCAAACGAACAAACGCTACCCATGAAATAAACAGTAGACAAACAAAAAGCTATGCCTGACATATAAAAACCGACACATGCTACGCCTGAACAAAAGCGGTAAACGAACAAACACTACGCCTGAACTAACGACAGCAAACGAACAAACGCTACCCATGAAATAAACAGTAGACAAACAAAAAGCTATGCCTGACCTATAAAAACCGACACATGCTACGCCTGAACAAAAGCGGTAAACGAACAAACACTACGCCTGAACTAACAACAGCAAACGAACAAACGCTACCCATGAAATAAACAGTAGACAAACAAAAGCTATGCCTGACCTATAAAAACCGACACATGCTACGCCTGAACAAAAGCGGTAAACGAACAAACACTACGCCTGAACTAACAACAGCAAACGAACGAACGCTACCCATGAAATAAACAGTAGACAAACAAAAAACTATGCCTGAACTATAAAAAAACCGACACATGCTACGCCTGAACAAAAGCGGTAAACGAACAAACACTACGCCTGAACTAACAACAGCAAACGAACAAACGCTACCCATGAAATAAATCGGCAGTAGACAAACACAAAGCTATGCCTGAACTATAAAAACCGACACATGCTACGCCTGAACAAAAAACAGTAAACGTACAAACGCTGCGATTGAACAAAAACGGTAAACGAACAAACACTACGCCTGAACTATAAACTACAGCAAACGAACAAACGCTACCCATGAAAAGACGGTAAAATACAAAGGCTACGCCTGAACGAAACAGTAAACGGACGAAACGCTACCCCTGAACTAAACAGTAAACCAACAACAACACCAAAAAAACGCTACCCCAGAACTAAACAGTAAACGAGTAGACAAACAAATGCTAAGCCTGAACTAAACAGTAAACGAACAAACACTACGCCAGGACAAAAAGTACAGGCAACAATAAACAAACACACGCTAAGCCTGAACTAACGTAATACAAAAACGCACTAACCATCGAAGTCGATCGACCCTCTAGACTGCGAGCTGTTGATGACATTTGGACTAAACCGGCAATGCGCGAAACGCTACGTGAATGAGTTGTCTTGGCGATGATAAATGTAAAAAGGTAGCCGACGCAAGATATTCCAAAAGGGAAGACAGTACACAGTACGGGAAATAGACAGGTGAACAGATCAGAAGTTCGACGGTCCTGCTACGGTTGTAAAACAACAAAACAGCTTATGACCGCGAGAAAATGGCGGGAAAACGGCAAAGATTGCACAAGAAGGTAGCGACATATCCCACGCTTGACAATGATCGAAGCTCGGTTATCGCTGAGACGGAACAACTTGGTAGCCAACGTAGCCAGAACTTGGCAGGCAACGATGAACTGAAAAAACAAAACAAATGCAAAAACAAGAACAGGCAGCGCGGACAACCCGCGCTGCAAGTATTCCAGTCGACCATGAGGTGGCGAAGAAAAACAAACGTGGGCGAGATATAAACCGCCTCGATCGAACGGAGCAAAAACGGCTGCAAAAACACAGACAACCAGGAAGATTGAAGGACTGATCTAAATGCCAGACAGTGAATGCAGGAATAACTCGCTAAACATGGCTGAAAAGCCGCCAAGATACGAGCACACCACTACGTCCAGAGAATGTAGAATCCTGAGCCTGGCAAGAGCTAAGAACCGCTGACCACTATGACAGCTGACTACACACTCGTTGTTGGTTAACTTGGTTAAATGATTCTCACTTAACCTCATATTATCAATAAAATTAATGACAATTTAAGAACGAATGTCGCTAAGGATGGAGCCAAATTGGAAATGGTCAAAATAAAGTTTCCTTCATATTTTGTGTGTAGTTAGCCCTTGGGGTGGAAACATTCATGATGATATTTTTTTCACTTCCTGCACTAACCTAGACTTGGGATCAGGGGGGAAGTTAATGCCCCAAAATGTATTTTTTGAGGTATTTTTAACCCTGAAAACTGAGATTTTGTTAACTAATTCTCTCAAAATGCAAAAGACTGGTTAAAATTCTGCTGACATCCTGGTATAATATCATCCTTCCACTCTACAAAACTGGCAACGGATTTTCAGTTTGCCCCCTGGGGGCCCCCTGGTCCCCTGTCCTTTGTAAGGGGGGAACCGCCTTTTTAAAAAACTGAAAATGAGACATCTTTGGCTAAAATAAAATCAAACTGGTATTCATATTTTGACCAAATTTGAAGTTGCAAATGAATATTTCGTCCTTTGTGAATCTTTTGGCACTGAAAAGTCCGCGGGCACTCAATTATTTTTTGCAGAACACATAATTTACAATACTAACCCACGACAAAATGTTAATTTTCTGTCATTTTCAATGTCATCTTTCTGGGGCTAAAATAATGCTATTTGTAGCAACTTACCACTACACTGTTTCTCTATCATCGATAATTTTAAAATATTTCACTTTTACAGCTTACATTTAAGCAACTTCAGAAAAAAAAAATGTTTTGAATAGCACATCCACTGGTGAAACTGTTAATTTATGCAAAATAATACCACTCAAGTTACCGGCCAAAAATATATAAAACTGAGTTGTGTAGTCCATTAAACCACAGAAATAAAACTTATAATAAACAATTGATGTTTTGCATACCATTTATTAAGTAGTAACTTCAAGAACCATCTCAGAGGCAGCGAGGAATCACGCCGAATATTATAATTCATCGATGCTTTCGTTATGCCCAGATAATCAATGCCACCATGTTGAAACTATAGTTCTCGTCAGCTGGATCAGCCCCAAATGGTTTCTTTTACACTGAAAATATTATCTGGAATTTGCTGCAGCTGATAACTATCCACAAAATACTACAAACAGCTTCACGATGCTCCACTGATGTCACTGATCGATGCTGTCACCGCCATGTTGGATCACTTCTTGTCAGGCCGTGATGAATGCTTTACAGGCAACCTCCTTGTTCTTTTAGAAATGTCCGATCTCTTGAGCTCCACAATTCTCAGCTATAAATCCTGAGCTATATATCAGTTAGCTATATAAATCCTTTTGAAGTATCCCTGTTTGGTTGTAAACTTCAAATAAGCCGGGACGAGACGATTGTATGTTTACATCTTTTTCGGTCAGCGGACACCATAGATAAACACACCAAGTGTCCCGGGAGTCCCGGCGTATTTAAAGTTTACAACCAAACAGTGATACATGTACTTCAAAAGGATTTATATATAGCTAACTGATTTATAACTCAGGATTTATAGCTGAGAATTGTGGAGCTCAAGAGATCGGACATTTCTAAAAGAACAAGGAGGTTGCCTGTAAAGCATTCATCACGGCCTGACCGTGAAAAAGTGATCCAACATGGCGGTGACAGCATCGATCAGTGGAGCATCGTGAAGCTGTTTGTAGTATTTTGTGGATAGTTATCAGCTGCAGCAAATTCCAGATAATATTTTCAGTGTAAAAGAAACCATTTGGGGCTGATCCAACTGACGAGAACTATAGTTTCAACATGGTGGCATTGATTATCTGGGCATAACGAAAGCATCGATGAATTATAATATTCGGCGTGATTCCTCGTTGCCTCTGAGATGGTTCTTGAAGTTACTACTTAATAAATGGTATGAAAAACATTAATGTTTATTATAAGTTTTATTTCCGTGGTTTAATGAACTACACAACTCAGTTTTATATTTTTTTGGCCGGTAACTTGAGTGGTATTATTTTGCATAAATTAACAGTTTCACCAGTGGATGTGCTATTCAAAACATTTGTTTTTCTGAAGTTGCTTAAATGTAAGCTGTAAAAGTGAAATATTTTAAAATTATCGATGATAGAGAAACAGTGTAGTGGTAAGTTGCTACAAATAGCATTATTTAAGCCCCAGAAAGTGGGCATTGAAAATGACAGAAAATTAACATTTTGCCGTGGGTCAGTATTGTAAATTATGTGTTCTGCAAAAAATAATTGAGTGCCCGCGAACTTTTCAGTGCCAAAAGATTCACAAAGGACGAAATATTCATTTGCAACTTCAAATTTGGTCAAAATATGAATACCAGTTTGATTTTATTTTAGCCAAAGATGTCTCATTTTCAGTTTTTTAAAAAGGCGGTTCCCCCCCTTACAAAGGACAGGGGGCCAGGGGGGCCCCAGGGGGCAAACTGAAAATCCGTTGCCAGTTTTGTAGAGTGGAAGGATGATATTATACCAGGATGTCAGCAGAATTTTAACCAGTCTTTTGCATTTTGCTAGAATTAGTTAACAAAATCTCAGTTTTCAGGGTTAAAAATACCTCAAAAAATACATTTTTGGGCATGAACTTCCCCCCCTGATCCAAAGTCTAGGTTAGTGCAGGAAGTGAAAAAAATATCATCATGAATGTTTCCACCCCAAGGGCTAACTACACACAAAATATGAAGGGAACTTTATTTTGACCATTTCCAATTTGGCTCCATCCTTAGCGACATTCGTTCTTAAATGATTCTAAATTTTATGATAATTTATTCCAGCTGTCTGATTAAATCTTACTCTTTTTCGCAGCCATTATAATGTAGGTCACTTAGGAATGAATTGATCCCTGGGTCCAGTTTATCAGCCTTACATGTAGATTGGTCTTCTAATCCTCCAAGAATATTTTTTCTGCAGTAATTTTACAACAAAATGTTTTTGTTTATAAAGCTGTTAACCTTGACCTTGAAAATAATTCTTCCAAATGGCATTAATTTATTTGTTGGGTGAAATTTTGAAATGATTTTGATTCGCCCATTTTCCCTACTAAAAAAAATAATGAATGAAAGCAAATTAAAGCAACATGACCTCACTGGACAGCATTAGTGGATATTTGATTCAGACGTCTCTCTCGGGAGTAAGAGTAGGAGGAGCAACCAGTGGACATGGCTGAAATTCAGGCTACAGTACATTAAATGTAATTATTGTACAGAAACCAAATTATTGCATGCATTTTTTGCAAACTACAGGCTGCAAATATTGTTTTCTCTCTTGAAAGGACATAATGTCCGACTAGACATTATAAGATCACCACTTTGGTCGTACAAAACAAAGCTTTGGTTGGAATCATAAATTTGTGAAAATTTAAAGAACCTTAATTTATAGATTTTCTCACAGAAATTAAGCCACACCTCCGATTTGAAACAACATTTGTGGGCAAAAAGGTGCAGCTTATCCGCCGGTGTAATTGTCTAGATGGATCACGCGTCTGACAAGCATAAAAGGGCCATAATGTTGGACTCGAAGTGAAGTTCTTTAAGAATATACATGTAATTACAATGTTGGTTCCAATCACTTTGTGTTGATGGTAATATTAATACATGTAAATGGAGCTCCTGTACTGTTATTTTTAGTTGCAGCCAAGTTAACTAATGTAAGTGGTGACCAGGCTGTACGTGAAGGCTCAACCATGCAGTTGGTCTGTGAAGCAACTGGTGAACCAACACCAAACATCAGCTGGACCAGAGTGCTGGAGAATGGTAGCAAGAGTGAAGTACTGCACCAGGGGCCTACTTGGAATTTTCCAAACATCAAGAGGGCAGCTTCTGGGACATACCGCTGTACAGCTTCCAATGGAGTTGGAAATCCCGTAAGCCAAGAAGTTAAAGTGAATGTTGACTGTAAGTACTAGCTGTACATGTATACATTGTAGTTTACAGGTATGCATTTTCTATGACAGTACTAATAGTTGGAGGGTATTTTCAGAACTGCCAACTCTCTCGGATACAGAAGAAATGGCTTAAAGTACAAATTAAATTGTATGTGGTTTTACAATATACTTGTTTGCTTTCATGTATTTTGGTGGAATTTATTGGGGTATTTATGGATGTTTATCAACTTGTTTAACTGGAATTTTAAGAGTTACCGTTAGGCAAAATTCAGGCCTGGCCAAAATTGGTGATCCCCTGGATTTTTTCATTTACAGTACTTATTTTTAGTTGACTTCACATCTATTTCTTCCTTTCTTCCTTCTTCCCTCCCCGATCCTTCAGTTTTCCCTAAATTGTATAAAGTTTTCTGCATTAAAGGCAACAAAATATTTATCAACTATACAAGACGAAAATGTCATTAACTTCGCCCCTAGTCATAAACTTTGATACAAGCAAGACATGGTGAATGCGGTACTTAGTGTTGAGTGAGCAAAACTGATAATTTGAACACAAGAATCAGTTACGTAAGGATGGATTCAAATAACCGCCGTCGGACCTCAAATAAACGCCGGTACCTTGATTAAGCTTTTTTTATAACTCGGCCTGATAGACCCGGCATTTATGTGAACCCGGTATTTATTTGGGGCCTGGCGAAAATCGAGAAAATACGGTAAACTTGATTTTGTTGATTGAAGCAAATGAATAGTCACCTTTTGGAGGCCTTTAATTTGCGACACTACTGATTTATCCTTTCACATTTACAATGGTTGGTGTGTGAACATTTCTGAGAGGAAAATTTCCAACACTTTGTTTGTCTCACTACAAATGAATTTGCATGGATTCCATGTTGACGGTTAGAATGGGCCTGGGGTTCTTTTCTTCCTTTTCTTTTTTTTGGTTAATAACATTGACTTCAACATAATGCTACCGTCAAAATGTAGACAGAAATAGGAACGACTACTCAAGAATTCCTCCACGCATTGCTCGAGACGTCATCATCATCATCACTTTTTGCGCCAGTAGCTGGCCTGGTATAAATAGTAAAAATAGATAACTTTATTTCATTGTCAGTGGATTTAGCACTGCTGTGCTAATTGTGGACGCTGTAAATGAACAAACAAATATTGTAAATTGAACATAAACTTGCTAAGAGTCCCAACTGGTGGGAGGCTGTATTTTCAAAGCGTGACCAAGGAGTTGAACTCGGGACTACCGAGAACAAATCCAGGGACCTCCAGATACCAAATCCAACTAGGGCATTATAGAGTCGTTATTGCATTATAGTTGTCCAGTAGACCCTGGGTAAAATTTGTGGTTTGTTCTAACTCCCACTATTACCATTATATTGGAATCTTGCTATTACGTACAATAAAATGGTTCCAAATCTGACCTTTATAATGGGAGAAGACTGCATGTGGTCCACTTTTAAATTTCCAGTATTTCTCTAAGAATCCGATGAATACGAAACACACGATCAGTGTAGACACACTTTACATCAGGGCGAAGCTAAGCTTATGTCTGAGTGAATAATTTCTAACATGTACCTCTACCCTTCAAAACAGCTTTAAACAGTCAAACTACTTAAATTTCCTCCTTAGTATTGCATTGCGCATCCTTACTGCGCATGATTTCACACGTAATTAGCGCGCGCACATTAAGAAAATGATGGCGTTTCCTTTACGGCTAAGCTCACCAGAGAGATAAATCGTCATTTTCTCGTAAACGAGTACCGTGACCTATCAATTTTTTCTCTTATTTTGAGTCTAGCAATAACCTTTTTTCTATAAAATGAATATAGACTAATTTCTATTGCAGAAGAATAAACAATCACCGGAAACGTGAACTTAGTCAATACTCGTGAAAATATAATTGTGGCCTCGAGAACACTGCATGCTAGGAACAAGTTGAATCAGTGTCGATTAAAAATGTGTGCCTTTATCATAAAACATACATTAAATTGTTCCTTGAAGTCGATACAGTATATTTATTGTTATATTTCACGTTTTGCTCTCTCCCTATTTTTTCTGCTCCCACGAAACGTAAAGTGAACGGTTAAAATAAAAACGTTTCTGGAAGCTGTTATTGTACGGAATTATGGGGTATATACAAGATCCTCCTGCTCCTAAACGAATACAGGGACCCCCCTTTTTTATTTCAAAATTTAAGTTCCCTTAAGATAAAGCAAAGTTTGAATGAAAATCTATTGTAAGTTCTATTTTCGATGGCATGACCTTAAATTACTTTATATGATTTTTGATATATTTTTTCAGTTGTATGTGCCTACACAAGCGCTTTGAAAGCATCCATAACCATCCAAACAGAGTTCCAGCCCAAATTGTTGGCCTCTCCCACCATTTCTAACAAGAGAACAGATGAGATATTCACTAATATTCTCATTCAACACGGTAGGAAGGCCCTCAATGAGGATGGTAGGAGATTAACAAGAAGTGAATACCTGAGTCATTATGGGCAAGTGAGTGGAACTCAAGTAAAAAACTGTGAAGAAATATTCATTCACACTACAGATGGTGAACATAATCCAAAATCTATTCTTCTCACTGGGAAAGCAGGGATTGGAAAATCTCTGTTTTGCCAAAAGCTGATTCGAGATTGGGCTGACAATAAATTATTTCAGTCACAAATCTCGGATTTTAAGTTTGCGTACTTGTTGACATTCCGTCAGTTGAATTTACTTGGAAATAACTGTTGTGAGACTTTGAGAGAAATCTTAAACCGTTCTTCAGTTTTAGATAGCAAGCCAAAGATTGATGACTCGTTATTTGATTACATTGTAAATCACCCCGAGGAAGTTTTGATTATCATTGACGGGTATGACGAGTTTTCACAACGAGATAAAATCGCTGGTAACTCGGAAGAAAAGTATCTAAATGACGTTAAAGAGAAAATGCCGGTAGCCGCACTGTGTGCCAAACTCATCAAAGGAAAGATTTTAAGAGATTCTGTTATTATGATAACATCAAGACCAGAAGAATCTGAGGAAATGGCCACAATTGATTTTGATCGATACGTGGAAATTACAGGTTTTTCTTCGCAACAAGTGCAAGAGTACATCGAAAGGTATTTTAGAGAAAATGAAGACATGAAGAACGCTGTACTTGAGCATGTCATGAACAATGACAATCTTGTTAGCTTCGCTCACATTCCCATGCTATGTTTTCTGATGTGCTGGTACTTTGAATATACTCTTACAGAATCCAAGAGCACCAACGATCTCCCTGTCTCAGCAACGGGCCTCTATTCTGAAGTTGTTAACATTTTCGAACTAAAACATAATACTGAGTCAGAATATAAAACGAAAGAAATTCCTGCGAAACACAAGCCTTCAAATGTTGTCGAAAGTACATTTGAGAAATTATCAGAATTAGCAGCTCATCTACTTCAGCAGAGAAAGCCAATTTTTGGTGAAAGAGACATGGAAAAAAAGTTCAATTTAGTAGAAGTCGAAAAGCTGAAGGCAAGCGGTCTTCTTCATTGTGGTCCTCCTTTTAGGACCTCTGCTTTTGAAACCACAAAGTACTTTAGTTTTACTCATTTAACTGTTCAAGAATTTTTGGCTGCTCGTTGGTTTGTAGAGAAAGGGAAAATTCCAGAAGATGTGTCCACAATGGTTATGCAGTTCATGGCTGGTATTTTATCAAAGAAAAAAGATGACAAACTAATGGAAAAATTACTTGAAAGTATTCCATCTTCAAACGAAAAGGGGCAAGCCCTTCTCCTAAGAGCGAAATGTCTTAGTGAATACCAAGCCAAGGAATTTGCTAAAACGTACGTGAAGAATCACTCCCGTCAATTCTCTGATCAGTTTGAAAGAATGAGTTTTAAACACCTAACTGATGTGGACTGTATTGCAATATCATTTTTGTTAGATGTCATTAGTGCATTGAATGAAGAGGAAGCTACTATGCCGGCTCAACATGAAAAATCTGAACAGTCCTTTACTGTTAAGAGATTTGAAATCGATTCATCAATTAATCTAACACTGTCTGGAATAGAACGTATCTGTAAATCGCTGGAGAAAGAACACTGTACGGTTACCGAACTTATTGTGATTAATTGTCCATTGACTTACGAATGTGTTCATTTCATTAGTAGAATACTGGTATCAAGTAAATTGAAGGAACTGATTTTGATGGTGGATAATATCACTGATATCGGTTTTTCCAGTCTCTGTGAAGCACTACAGAATTCAAACTGTAAAGTAACCTTTCTAGATCTGAGTTATAATCAGATCACCGATACCGGTGTTTCCCGTCTCTGTGAAGCACTACGGAATTCAAACTGTAAAGTAACCTCACTAGATCTGAGTTGTAATGAGATCACCGATACCGGTGTTTCCAGTCTCTGTGAAGCACTACGGAATTCAAACTGTAAAGTAACCACACTACATCTGGGTGGTAGACAGATCATCGGTATCGGTGTTTCCAGTCTCTGTGAAGCACTACAGAATTCAAACTGTAAATTAACCACCCTATTCCTGCTTGGCGATAGTATCAGCGAGAACATGAAGGAATCTCTTAGAATTCTGGTTCAACAACACAGACCAGGTTTTAAACTCTATATGTAAAGAAATAGATATAAAAAGCATTATAAATATCAGAAGAGTTCACATGTATATAATGTTATGCGTTAGGAAAGAAAGCGTTTTTAGGTAGTCCAATAAATATAAATTTCACAAGCAGTTGTAAATATAGTGGAATTACCGCTCGCACAAAACCCAAACAAGAGAGCCTGTAAATATAGATAATGAAGTTTTTTACATTGTAAGTTAAATATACCACTCATTTTATGAGAAAAGAACAATAGTTTCAGTAGTTTGAAACTTTTTTTAAATAAAATTTTAGATTGAATAGAGACTGTGGTATTGTTTGCTTTTTGCCTTTTTACGGAGGTGTGCGTGTGTGTGTGTGTGGGGGGGGGGGGGGGGGGGGGGGGGAGGGGTGTGGCCGGTTTATCTGAAAACGTACGTAGCTTGTCTAGGGCCTGATTACATGAGCCGAGCTGGCCCGGTTTGGCGAGATGACTTTCAGCCCAGTATTACATGAGCCGAGCTGGCCCGGTTAGCCTGGCTGGTATTAGCATGAATGATTCTAGCACGAAGAATGTTTCTCCAGCAATTTGGTGCTTTATTTTCTGCGCTGCTTTACCTCTACTTCCTATTTAGAAAGAAGAATATTGATTTTTTGGTCGTGTAGTGTGCTCGGAAGAGAAACTTAAGGCTGGCCCGGTTGTCATGTAATCGCAAAGTTGATTTTTGTTGCGTTCAACAGAAGTGCCGAGATCTCGGCAAACCGGGCCAGCCCAGCTCATGTAATCAGGCCCTATGAGATGATTCCACGAGAGGCAAAGAATAAAACACGACGCCAATATGGTTTATTTTTCGTTGCGTGTGTATCGCGAGCGACACTCGCGCGAACTCGGCGCGCGTGTAGTTCCCGCCAAAACTACCGTTTGCAACAATAGGGCCATTTATACGGGAGAAAATAAGACGCGTCTTATCTAAGACGCGACTTAAATAGGACGCGAACTGTACCGTTTATACTTTCGCGTTCTACATAAGACACGAAGATCACGTATAAATGGTTCGCGTCTTATTTTTGATACAGCGCACTTATAGTTCACGTCTTATTTAGGACGCGAAAGCATTTATACGAGGAAGGTCACGTCTTATTTAAGACGCGGACAAAATAAGAACAGCTGAAACCCTGTTCTAAGATAAGACGCGTCTTATTTAAGCCGCGACTAAAATAAGACACGAACGCTTATTTTGTACTATTTATACGATCAGTTCGCGTCTTATTTAAGTCGCGTCTTATATTCTCCCGTATAAATGGCCCTATTGTCTCAAATTTATGAAATCATCTACTTCCAAGCCAAGAATTAAGATACCGTCGACTCTCTCTTAGCGGACACTCGTAAGCGGACAGCTCTACTTACGGCCATCTTGACAAAACCCCGTTTAAACTCTAGCTCATACAATCTCTGTACGTATTCAGAAATTCCTGTAAACGGCCAGCGCCAGTCGCGGACACTTTTTCTGCTTCCCGAGGTTCATATCTTGTAAAATCGCAAAAATATAGTTCCGCAAAGACAGACGTTTGTATGCAGGGGGACACTTACTTGCCCCCAGCATACAAACGTCTGTAAATTTCCCGACTTTGTAGAACCATACTTCCGCTACAGTCGAACCTCCGCTAACGGTCACCTCCCGTAGGCGGACACCTCTCGCAAGCGGACACTTGGTAATGTTCCCAGCTACATACAAACACTACAGCCCATAAAGGGACACCTCTCTTAAGCTGACACTTTTTCGTGTCCCGAGCTAGGGTGTTCGGAGGTTCGGCTGTATTTTGCAACATATCACTCTTAAACTTGGCCATTTTACTAATTTCAAAGTGCTCTTTCCAGTAGTGTCGATAGATGTTTGCTAACTGGACAATATCAAAAGTTGAAAAAACCGTGGAAGGGTCTATGAAAACCGATGTTCGTTATGTTAAAGAAGAAGGTCGTAAGATTGTCTACAGTCAATTTAATCGAAATTAAGTACTGTCGAACCTCTCCTTACGGACACCTCTCTATTACGGACAGTACCCTTGGTCCCGGCAAAATGCCCATCTATTCTCTATAAAGACAACCTCTATAATACGGAACCTCTGTAATACGGACAACGGACACTAAATCTCGGCCCTAGAGAGCAAATTCATATAAACGTAACCTTTTATTACGGACACTCCAGTGATAACAGTTCGTATTCAATACAATAATTAATTTCCTGTTGATGGTTACAGATCAAAGTTAATCAATTGTCCCATTGCCCATAAATAAAAGTAGCATTTGTTTTCAATCCGTTTATCGACATGTTATCGCCATTTATCATCGGGTGGGAGGCGGGAGGGGAGGCGGGGGGGGGGGGGGGGGGGGCGGCGGAGGGGGTCGCTTACCCTGTTTAGGACAAAAAACCCTGTGTTGTATTGGCAATTGCAATTTAGCAAATCACGTTTGACTGATGACCCGCGAAAGACCCCGGATAGCTAAATACTGTATAAACCATAATTTTACGACGACAATAGTGCAACCATACCCTAGGGTGTTCAGTGTGACAGCCGAGGCCAACTTAGCCTGTGTCACATCCGTCATCTACCCCCTCCAGAAAAAGACTCTCTTCCCGATTTTTTAGCCTGCATGGCAGGCATAGAAAGTCTAGAAAGGGGAGGGAGGAGGGGAGTCGGCGAGCGCGAAGCGCGATCGCTACGATTTTTTTGAGGGAAGGAGGCGGATGTACACAGGTTACTTAAAGGCCAACTGTATATGTAATCAGTTTGAAAAAGTTTCTCTTATTGTGGCCAGAGGAGTTTAATACCGTCCGGTGGAACCTTTACTCTAGTTATAATACGGACACCTCTCTAATACAGACACTTTGCTACGTCCCTTCGGTGTCCGTATTATAGTTATAGAGATTCAACTGTAATCTAAATAAATGGGGTAACTTTCATGGATTTTTTTTCTCAACAGTTTATTTTTACCGGATCTTATTTTCGCGGATCGTTGGAAAACCCGCGAAATTCGCGAAAATTAGGTCCCGCGAAAATTTCATGCCACGTGGGTAACTATGACTAGGCTACTGTATTCTGACGACCGACTAAAAAGCCGCTAAACTTTTCGACTCTACCTAAAATTTATCTGGAAACAATTTGGTATGACAAGTCAGTGTTCACGGATGCTGTTACCATGGCAACCATATTTTGACAGGCTTGGAATTTTCATGCTTTTTAAGGAAGAAAAAATAACTTTCTGGCAATAACTTTGACCTTTTTTGATCATTTTAGCATTGTTTTTATTGGGTTCGTTTACTTTTGAGTCATTTTTGGTGATTTTCTTACGTTTTGGAAAAATCAAGAAATCCATGATGGCGGCAGTTCGGAAGTCTAGTTCTACTAGTCGAAATATTGGCCATTAAACCTGCCCTTTTAAATGTCCGTAGTACTAGCCTTGCATTTTAAATTGTTGCAATTTCTTCGTCACATGACGTCATTATCTCGTGTTTCATACGTCAAAAGAAACATTTTTGGACGCTGAATAAATTGTTTATTATATGACATAATATCTTTCCTAAAATATAGGCTATCAGCAGTGTTCTCCGTAGCGCGCGGTCAGGGGGACTAAGACCCGTGTAATACGGTCTCATATATGCTCTCGTCCTTGCGCATATCCGCACTCTAAAATGCTATGTCGTATAATAAAGTATTATAATATACTAACCATGGGATAATGCATTTTCAAGCAATTTGATTGGTTCCCTAATCATGGTCTCAGAGGCAATATACCCTCTCTACCTTATTTGGAAATGCCGCGAAGTTCAAATTTTTTGTCTCGGGGAAAAAATGGCGGAATATTTTCGTATTTTTCCAGTTTCCTCGGAGAAATTCGACATTTTCCCTGTAATTTGTATATTATAAAACAATTATTCGCCTCAGGCTCGTGAATATTGGTGAATATTCCCCTCGACTTCGTCTCGGGGAATATTCACCAATATTCACTTCGCCTTCGACGAATAATTGTTAACTATATATCCTCCAAGTATCTGCCCGGTCGTCGTACTTTTAGGGGTGTCGAGCCACAACCAGAAAACGAGATGCTGGTATCTTTTAACATGAGCCCCTGGCTCGGGAGATTGGGCGACCACTCCCCACGTTAATCGACGTTAAATAAATTATCTTATCTTATCCTTATCTTACGTTCCGATACCCTGGGTACCAGAGGTTTATTTCTCGCGTCGCGCGTTTATTCTAAATACCCTTGAAAGCACCGAAAAAACTACACGACCATAAGGAGTCTCCCTCCCCCCTCCCCCCCCACCCTCCCCCCTCCACCCCCCCCCCACCCCCCAACACACACACACACACACACACACACACACACACACACCTCAGTCCGTTCTGAGGCTGCCCGAAAAGGATCTGTGGGACCGGACCCCGGGGGGGGGGGAACTCCCAAAAAAATTGGGTGGGGGTGTGCCGCTGCCCGCTGGGCTATAAAAACCCTTACCCTGTACCAGACCACAAAACGCTAATTTTGCGATCCTGTTCCAGACTAAATGTTGAAAAAAGATACCCTGTTCTAGAGGATTTTTAACGACTTTTTTTCTAACCCAAATGGCTAAACTATAAATCAGCACTGCTAACGTGTAGCTGTAAAGCTTCTTTAATACTCCTGCGCGTTTCGTTTCGTCTGACTAACGTAGACTTCGTCTACCCTATTCCAGAGTATAAATTACCGATCTTCGTGCCAACTTCTGGGAAACTGATACCCTGTTCCAGACCAAAAAATGCCTTTTGGTATACCCTGTTCCAGAGCAAAATGCTCAAAAACCATACCCTGTCCAGCGGCACGTACCTATATAGCGTATATAAGGGAGTACCCCCCCCCCCCCCGGGGACCGGACACGAGCGTGAAAATTACTCGCCTCGCTCGTGCGCGCGAGCTTTAACACGAACTCCAGTCTCTCACGGACGAGCGAAAGAAAGTAAACGCGAAAATATGAAACCGAACCATATTCCTTTCTTACTTTGTATCGAAACGTTGCTTACGTAGCTTTGAAGTTCTTCTCGCTTGATGTGACAACAATAATGGTGATCGCGTGACAAGAATAAGATTTGCCACGCGAGAAGGCTGCAAGTCTCATAACGGTCAGCAGTATTGTACATTACCGTTTCATGTCATGCGCGTGCCGGCTCACGTGCGCCTGGTAAAAATCATACGAAGAGTTGTTCTACAATACTGACAGTAATGTTTTAACGCGAAAAATGGGTTTAAACGAGGCTTCTAATTCAACGGAGTGGACTTCGCCTTCTTGCTCGTAATGTAAGTTTTTCAATGCTGTCTTTTTGTCCCCTTGTTTGGCTTCTTGATGTTCATTCTCGTTTAAATATTTTGACTACGGCAAGCTAGACTTGTCGATCACGATCGAGTTTATAGTAAACTTAAGGCTTTATGTAAATTTACTGTACATGTAACATTAAGAGATAGTAAAATCCGAGAATTAATGTAAATCAGAAGAATATAAAAATCAGGGAATAGAATCTGGTATTATAAAAAGAGACTTAAGCTTAAACTTTTGTAATTTGGACAGTGTACTACACATTCTCGTCCCCAGAGGCCACGATCCTTTTGGTCAGCACCAAGAGTCGAGACCTCTGGCCGGAACCAATTTGTTGAGCATGCTCAGAGTACTCGTTCTGTATTCTCAGCCAATCAGATTTGTCATATTTGATGGTTAGTCCGAGATTCGCGGACTTCCGGTTTTGGAACCGGCCAGAGGTCTCGATTCTTGGTGCTTACCAAAAGGATCGTGGCCTCTGGGGACGAGAATGTGTACTACAGTAATAAGCAACATATAAAGAAAGAAAAGAGTTATAAAATGGGTGATTGTACTATTTTACGATTTAGTATTGATCGTTCTATTCTTGGACTGTTCATTTACACTGGATCTGATGTATCACAAAAAAGTTTTATTTTTTGTAGATGCAAGTTGTGGCAAGCCGGTTGTTGTCATCTGGAACCACGGTAAGTGCTTAGAGAGAGCGTTTCATAGTGCAATCTCGTTCCCAGAGTCCTCGTTACCCTTGTCCAGCGGTGGAATGGCCAACAAGGACCTCTGGGGGGAAGCGATCCGCCATGACAGGATTCTTGGACTTCCAGTTCTACTGCGCATTGTGTTCGACCCCATGTTTCAACTAACGGACGCCAAGATTCTTGGACTTCTGGTCTTACTGCGCAGGTCAGGAAGATCACTCTATCCCAGAGGTCCCTTGTTCAAGGCCACTCCACCGCTGGACAAGGGTAACAAGGACTCTGGGAACGAGATTGAGTTTGGTGCATGTGCACGCTATGAAGTAAGCCCTTTTTATTAGTACAGGATGTACTATTGTGAAGATGTATTGTGGAGTCGTCCGCGATAACACCCTAACACCCTAAGCCGTAAACTTTGATAATCAATTAATTAATTAATATTAATTAATAACTCTTGCGTGGGGCACGCGTGTACACCACGCAAAACGTGGGTTATATATCTGCGTTATTATTACTAGTATTTAGCAACATATATATTTGTTTCTGGCAACGCTTTGCTCGCCTTGTGGTAGCTTTCTTTCTAGAATAAGGTGCTTACATGTAAATCCACCGTTTTACGCATGCGCTTAAGCTCTGTAGTGCATTACTAACAACAAGTACAATGTAAATGAGGTAGATAACAAAACAGTTTGGTATTGAAGAAAGTAATTTATCGTTTCTCTCCGGTTGAGCAGTTCAAACAGAAAAAATAGTTCAAACTATCGACATTTGCTCGAGATTTTCCACAGATTTTAGCATAAAATGTTTTAAAAGTTCTCACCAAATATTACTGCAGACCCTGTGACGCCTAGTTTTAATTAAATTAGACTTCGAGGCGCCTCTGATTTCACGGGAGAGAGAATTTTCGGTAAGCAGCGCTGTTTATAATATTTGGCATGCGCCATTAATAAGTAGCTCTCCAAAAAAAATTCAAACTATCTATATTTTCGAGATTTCCCCAGGTTGTGGAAGAAAATGTTTCAAAAGTTCACACTTCTCAACAAAATTCCGTGACGCCAAGTAAAACCGCAAATTAATTAAATTAGACTTGAGGCACCTCTAATTTCACGGGAGAGAATTTTCCATTTCTCCAAGGAAACGAAAATTAGTTGGAGAAATCGGGAGTTCGAAATTTCGGGGTTAAGATTACAGTGAAACAAAAAACGAAAGCATCATGTTACATTCCTGCGTATGGAAAACAAAAGTATCATGTTACATTCCTGTGTAAGAAAAACAAAAGTATCATGTTTGCTATTTTAAAATAGGGGTAAGTTAAGAATATGGGTTCTAAATAATTATTGTTGTCTTCTCGTTTCAGAATTATTTTTATCCGATTCAAAGCATTTGTTTTAATTCCATCGGTTATTTCGATGTTTACGTTCACCGCTCGATTTAGAAATGTATTTGTTTGGTTTGGTCCTTTTGTTAAGTCAACAAACGTAATTATATTAAAGTTGAGCCAATTAAATTCACCTGTTTCCCGCGGTTCACATTTCACAAAGCGCTAGCCAAGAAACACAAGACGAGGAGAACGCCACAATGCACGGAAAAGTGAATGATATTGCTTACGAATAAAATTGCTAAATTCTAAACAAAGAGTTCGTTAAAATAATTGCTCTGTCTTGTAAAACCTGTTTCATTTGTGGAATTTGCTAAGCTGGTTGTGAGTGAAACTGTGTTTTTGAGTTATTTTTTTTTTCTAAAAAAAATACTCTTAGCCGGCGGTTTGGACGGGCAATCTTGCTGCCATGTATGTCACACCAATCAGATTGGGGCTACTATGAACAACCAATGAAATAGCTGATTCTAATATCCGAGTAAATCCGAGTAGATATCGATTTTTGAGAGCCATTTGGTGATGGCCATCTTTGTTGATACTGTTGTTGATGTTTAGAAGAATGGTGAAGAGAGCGGCTACTGCGATGTACAGGCTTTCTTTGTACATTTCGTTGTTTTTACGAAAAGTGGTCAAATTGAGGAGATCATTTGAAATGTGTTTCAGGAGTTTGTCATGATCTCTTGTCAACAGTTGATTGGAGGTAAATCTGGTTGGGTCGATTTTATTCAGTAGTGTTGTGCAGTGTTTCTGTAAAAGTTTGTATTTTAGTGTTATTGTCGTTCGATGCATCTAGGTTAGGTGATTTAATACATCATAACATTTGGTTTCATTAACTTCAAAGGCAAGTATCAAAATACTTCAAGTTTTCGAAGACGTGATTTCGTAAATTTTAGCTCGGACGTAAATAGTTTCAGAAAGTACGAAAAATCCGGTCAGTGTATTAACGCAGAGTGCGAACTGCATGCAACGAAGACTACAGACCAGGGGTAAAATGCAGACTAAAGTGTGAAATAATGGAAGCATGTATATCAGATTATTATACAAGTTGTGAGGATTAATTTGTGGCAAAATGAGAGGCAGCCGGTCAAAGTTTTGAAATAGACTAGTAAATGATCGGCAGTGAGGCTTGGAAATTTTCTATAAGTAAAAAGAGTTAAAAAAGAGAATTATAAATCGAAAGTCGGTCCGATCACAAAGCAAGCGAAAAAGTGAGACAAATTAATTTTTATACAAATTCCATCCTATGATATTGAACTACGAGCGGGCTAGTAACGTGCATGTAAAAGGCAGTCTTGTTGACTTTTTAAATTGAATTACCGACTGACCAATCAGAAGCTTTGTTTCCCACGCTTGTATATAAAAATAGACATAGACTTCCAGTCCTGTTTCGAGCACGGAATTCGAGAATATATCAGTTTTTAAAAACCTCAGTCATTTGAGATTTATTTTTACTTCAGTTCGAAATATTAGAAATTAACCTTGACTTCCAAATGTGTTATTTTGGGCTGCATGCAACAGTGAAAGAAACGCCAAAATTCGTCAATGCAGGTCGATTTGCGACATCCTTGCGACCGTCGAACGATCTGAAATTTGAAGCGAGACTGGCTAGTCACGCCCAGATTGCGTTACGAGCCAAAAGAAAGTCTAAGTAGGAGCGCTCGTAGGAGCTTGTGTTCCCAGATCTATTATTGGTCATTATTATAAACTCTGTGTTGCGAAGTACCATCAGTGGCAATTTAGATGGCAAGGACCTGCCGAAAACTTTGAGATCTCAGGGACACAAATAATACACGGTACAATCTTGTGTCGGGACGTTTAATGCGCTTTACCTACTGTAATAATATTGGAACACGTTCTCTTTAGTTTCCAGATCGCTTGAACGCATTCCCCTTAATATATGGAACGCATTATTTGCGTTTCCTTTAACGTTCCACTTTGCGTTCCCTGACTTCCCTTAGCGTTCCTTTTATAGTGCTCCACTTTGCCGTTCCTAGAACGCGTTCACTGTAGCTACATACTTTGTACCTGTACAATCCCAAGTTAATTATAGAAAGATGTGCAATTACTGTGCTACTGCGATGTACAGGCTTTGCTTTTACATTTTGCTGTTTTCACGGTAAGTGTCAAATTCTTGAGCTGGTATTTCTGTTCTGATTAGACTTGTGCACTTGTACTGGTACAAAGTTAAGTTAATCATAGCCAATCAGATACCTGACGTTGTTATGCGCACGTGAAAGGACCATGCGACATTGCAGAAATGAAACTGAAAATTTATGGTTATGTTGCTTCTGTGTGGGTCGATTTCCTACAGCATTTGTCTTTGTTTGCTCCCAAGCATATAAGATCATGCTGTTGTTTTCCTCGCGAACATATGTAACATAATACTATTGTTTTTTTTTCCGAAACCCATGTAATATGATAGTTTTGTTTTTCATGTGATAATTTATCCCAACCTTATTACATAATTAAGCTATTTTTTGCGTTCAGTTTAAATATTGCCTATTTTCACTCCTGTGCATTTATTTTCTTCTTATAGCCCTATCACGATCCATGCAAATAGAAAAGAAGGATAAAATATAATTAATTTGGGATAAACAACATGAATTTTATCACATACTTGCATGGGATGGTATCAAAACACACCATTTTGAATGCGCGTTGTTTAAAAAAATAACTCCCGCACACCTTGCGTGCCTATGTTTAACATCAGATGGCGTTTTTTTCCGTGGGCAGTGAAGTCAAGAAAAAATTAATTGTTTTCAGTTCTTCAAGAGAATTGAAGTGTTTGAATATTTTATTTAATGTACTGCTGTTGTATTGAATGTTGTTAAATTCAAGCACTTTAGTATATGAATGATATCAACAAAATTTACATGGATATTTGAAGCAGACTTTCCGATACAAAGGTGTAAAATTCAATATTTACCACCCATTTTAAAACTGTTACCCTGAATATTTCTTGGTAAACCAAACTAAAAGGGTGAATGTTTTAAATTTGAAAAAAGTATTTTTTCTTGACGTTGTCCCGTGTAACGCACATTTTCCGTTTCAGCTGTGACGCATTCTTATCTGTTTATTTGTCTAGTAGCAAATATAGGGAAGAAGTATATAACGACTTGATCAGACCCATATTTTTGTAGCAATGGGGGATTTGTACTCTCGCCCACCACCTTAGGTTGAGATGGAATGAAGTAGAGGGGGGTGGGGGGAGGGGGGCTGACAGCTACATGCCACCTACATGTATATTGATTGGGGGGGTGGGAGGGGAGGGGGTGTCCCATTAATTACATCCTGTACTACTCCCTTTGAGTCTCTGAGTTATAATTTCAGTGTTTATGAACCAATCGGAAGCCCAGTAAGACGAGTTACATTCAAAATAGACCTTTTCACGGTTTCTGATGCCATCTTGGTTGGGGGGCAAACACGGCAAGATTTATAGTAAATGTATGGGAAAAGTGAGGAATCTAATGGCTAATAATTAATGGAAAATTTGAATCCCAAAATATTTATGAATTACAAACTACCAGGTAAAAGAGATTACTGATCAAATTCGAGGAATGTAGCCTCGCTAGGAAAGCCACAATTAAGGTGTTCATTTTTCCACACATTTGTCTGTAAAACCGAGCCGCCGTTCGCGGAAAAATTTAGAAAACATTTGTATGAAAAACTAAAAATGCGATTTCTCGCTTCCAAGCACAGCTGTAATCCTTCAAATTTGATTGATAAATATTTTGCTAGGTATCTTTACTTTGGTAATTCATAGAAATTACAGAATGTTAATCTTCCTCAAATTATTGGGCATCGAACTCCCACTAAATGTTGCCGTGTTTGCCCCCAGCCAAGATGGCATCAGAAACCGTGAAAAGGTCTATTGGTTCATAAACCCTGAAGTTAATAGCTAGTGTTCATGGCGTGCAAATGCGCAGAACTGTGAAACACTCACTTTAAATATACTTCAGACTAATGTGAATCAAGCATTTGATTTATTTTTTCCACAGCAGGATGAATCAGAAATTCGAAATATTGGTGCTCTGCTCATATTGACTCAGGAAAAACTACTCTTACTGAGAGATTATTGTTTTTACACTGGTCGAATCAGCCAATGCATGAGGTTAGTATATAGTAGCAGGGAAGTTACATCAAGGTTTTGAGCAGGGGTCTACAGCTCGAGGAGGGGGTGGGGGGGGGGGGGGTTACTTGACCCATGTTTGGGTATAGAGGTGTCGCTGAGGGTTTGAACCCTGACCCTGTTTAGGACAAAAACAACTAAAAAAACCCTAAAATACCTACCCTGTGTAGGACAACATCCTCTATTTTAGGACCCTGTTTAGGACAAAGGACAAATCACACACTCTTCTTCAATGTTTTGCACATTTTTAAAGTGTTTTATTGGCAAATTGCAATTTTAGTGAGTCACGTTTGACTGATACGCGGCAAATGTCTCCGATCTCTGAATGCTAAATACTATATAAACCATATTTTTATGACGACAATCGTACAGCCATACCCTGTTTAGGACAGGTTCATACCCTGTTTAGGACGGACTCGCATAAAATTATATACCCTGTTCAGGGCAGAGAGGCCAAAAACCGTACCCTGTCCAGCGGCACGTCCTGTATAGGCCACATAATCTACACAGGGTCTACAGCTACATGCAAGTGGTGACTTTCACTGACCCAACTATTGAGTAAGTTCTTGTCCAGTCAAGGGAACAAGTACCAGATAATGGTGAATTACGGTCTCCAAAAACTTACGGAGCCTGCAAAGTTTTCGTCCTGAACTTGCTAGTAAGCAGCAATGACATGATATATTGAGTCAATAAGTTACACAACTTTTGGAGTTAACTTTTTAATGTTTGCAAAGTATTATGGTTTGATTGGGTACATAAAATTAATGTGCTTTAATGAAGATTTCTCTTCACCCAGGAGTACAATGTAAATTGATGTAGGAGGCGAGGGAGGCCTGTATTTTTTTACGCCTCCTCGCGCCCCGTCCCTGTACCCTGAGTAGTTTTGACCTCTCCCCAGATTTTGCTCGCCATCTATAATCCAAGATGGTGTCCCTCCACGATCAAACTTGATGGCTTGACGATTTCAGCTCAAATAATAGAGGGACTGTTCGCAGTCTAAAATTGATGCTGGTCGGTGAATTGTCAGGGCAACCGGACAGAAATACTGGGGGGCTACCTGCGATGGACAAGCATGACCCATCCAGGGGAGTAACGATACTCCTAGTCGCTTCATATGCTATGGAAACCTGAAGTTACATGTAATCACCACCCTCAGGCTTATAGACAGACTTAAACTTTGAATGAAGATTTGCTAAAAACGGCACTTGCCTGATCCCCCAACTGTTGTCGCACATGTATGTAGATATTGAGAGCACTTGACATTATTTTGATAATAAATTGCCTTTCAGGTACGAGGGAAGGACAATGTGGGAGCCACAATGGATTTTATGGATCTGGAAAGGCAGAGAGGGATTACCATACAGGTACATGCAGGATATCTTCTTCTAAATTTTTCTGATTGAAAAAAAATTAAAAAAATTAAAACAGTAGTAAAGAATGATGCCGTGCAAATTAAAAATGCGAAATTTAGTACAGTGTGTACCTTATGATACTTGAAAATTGTGATATTCTCAAATTGTCATTTTTACCCATTGACACCTGGGCTTTTTCCAAAAAAACGGCAACATCACAGATGCCTATTTCAGGCCGTTATCGCGACCTTTTATCGCCCAACTGTGTAAAACTTAGTCTGCAACATAGTTTCTAACATCCCCTTCTACTCAGAAGCAATAAATTCAATATTTTTCCTTGGGCATGCACAGAAATCAAAATTTGGACATTGGACACCACACTTCAGGCTTTTTGTTTCCTTTTTTTTTGCCGTTCTTTCTCTCCCCTTTGCTCTCATTTTATGGAAAAGTTTCCACCTAAACGTTGGGGAAAGTGAACTATTTCAACAAAGAGTGTCAATGGTAGGGATGGTCATGTTTTTGGGCGATTTTGGAGGAAAAATTCCAAGTTGTTTTGTGTGTATCTCTTGTCCAATTCAACTTTCGTGCTTGGATAGGCATGCTTTGTTAGACATTTTTCCTACTCTATGAGTTGAAATATCAAAGACATCTTCTTGCAGGAACAGTGATGATGTCGCCTCTTGGCCGGTTGTGGCCAGTGTCAATGTGTTTAATATACTGAATTACAATAAGTCGCGGTTTTTTCTTTGGCAATCTTTAGGAGACTATCGGAAATATTTGCTGGACCATCTGATTCTTTCAGGTGATCTTCAGAAATCTTTGGGGATATCTTTAAGTCATCTTCTGCAATCTTTTGAAGGACTTTGCTAATCTTCGGAAAAGCTTTGGAGGTCTTTGTGTCAACTTTGGAATCTTAATAGGTACATGTACTCAGGCGATATTCTGGAATCTTCAGCGGGATAACTTTGCCCTTGATGAACCATGCCCGTCTAAACCAATGAAAATTCTTCCCTCAATGTCATTGGTAATGGAATATTTTTTTTGCATGAATGTGAAAGATGTCTTCGTACATTGTACATGTACATGTATGCCTCTTTGTGATGTGAAGGCAACAGTTCCGTGTATTTATAAACAGGCATGTTGTTTTAATTACTTATAATTAATTTGTGACTGTAATGGTTCTTTTTTAGTCAGCAGCAACATATATTAATTGGAAAGATACAAACATCAATATCATTGACACGCCAGGTTAGTGTATTAAGGTGCAATGTATATGTAGCTTGTTGTACTCTATATATTGTGTACATCAAGTGGTCCGGCTTGAACCCTGACCAGAGCTTAAGTTTATGTTCTGTCTTGTACAAGACACTTTACTTTCACAGAGCCTCTCTTGATCCAGGAGTATAATGGGTACTGGTGAACTGTTAGC
>MU825413.1:13733-120328 GCA_029204205.1 Desmophyllum pertusum | reverse complement strand
CTAACGGTCAACAGGTCACCATGGTCTAGAGTGTACACTAGCTGTAACATCACATGCAGGAATTTTAGCTACAGTCGAAGTTCTAGTTGCGACCGCTCTCGAAAGCGACCAAGCTCTAGTTACGACCACCATATGCATTGTGAAACCCCGTTTGAATTGTCAAGTTTTCAATCTCTGTGGATGCGTGACCTGTACATTCGCTTTCGTACATTTTGTAAGTGGCCAGCCTCTATTGTTTCAGCGCGTGATCATTTACGACAGCCCATTAGTTCTTAAGCGATCAGCTCTAGTTACAACCACTTTTTCAAATTCCCAGGTGGTCGCTTACAAGAGCTTCTACTGTAGTCACTTCATTGCTATGGAAAAGCAGGATATGCTCTGGCTGTTGGGCCATTTTACCTTAAGTTTTTTTTAAATTTAACAACCATGTGCTGTTTGATCCTAAATTTTTATCTGACTCGTAAAAAAAACTATTTGAGCACACACACACACACACACACACACACACACACAAAAAAAAACAGAAAAGTTTTTGAGCCCAAAAACTACTGGCATTGCCAATTTCATTTCCCATAAAATCCTTTGCACTTTCCCTCCCTGCCTGGTTTTACCAGCCACTTTGCAATCAATTGGAAATGCGATCCAGCTGCATTGTTGCCAGTTAGCTGCAACAATATTGTAATTTTATTGGCAACAATGGGCTGGATTGCATTAAAAATTTTGTATCATTTAATGTACTGTAACTACTTCAATTATTGAAGTTACAGTGGATGAAAGATTTTTGTGTCCAACATGTATGTGCACAGGGTTCTCATTAAGTTCTCAAGAATAAAGCTGACATTTAATTAAGTGACACTAGCTAACTCAGCCACTTATTCGTTCAATCTAGCTGTCTATTTGGAAACTTATTTTGAGAACCCTGGCAAATTTGCCTGACTAGTGTAGGAACCATCAGCCACAGATTTCATTTGATGTAAAAAAAAAAAATTAAAAAAAATTGGGGAACTCTACAACACCCTAAATTGGGGAACTCTACATTTGTACACAACATCCTGTGTTAAAATTTTCAGCTGCGACAACAAACTCTCCTCTTTCAATTTACTAGGACATGTGGACTTTACAGTTGAAGTGGAACGATCTCTAAGAGTTCTTGATGGCGCCATTCTAGTGTTGTGTGCAGTTGGTGGGGTGCAGGTTTGTTCATCTTTATAACACGTCAGAACTTATTAATTAATATTTTATTTAACAGTTATACAGTTGAACCTCGCTATCTCAAACTCGGTTATCTCGAACACCCCGCTATCTCGAACCCAAACCCATTCCCCTTGCCCTTGTTTTTCAGTCATTTACTATCGGCTATCACAAACTCCCCGCTATCTTGAACTGTTTTTCGTTTCCCTTGAGTGTTCGAGACTAGCTAGCAGGGTTCAACTGTAGTGACTGTATAACCCTATCATAAAAAAATAACAGCTGGTGTTTCACATTTGAGCAGTGAACTGGTTGGACCAACTATCAATGAAATAAAATTTATGTTGGACTTCATGACTCAGTACCCCATCACACGTTAATAAATTTCGCTCAATGAAAACTGTTATAATAAGCAAATATAGAGCTCTACATGTAGACCACACAAGTATGTTTTAATTATCAGCTCAATAAATCAAATGTGAGATGTTACAAGAACATAGGAAGAGTTTATAAATAATAAAATACAAAAATAATCCAGACCTGCAGTTATTTAAAGAAGCTATGTCACGATATTTTAAGTCATTTTTGCGAAGTGCAAAATCGCCTTTAACTTGAAGAAGGCCTCAAAATAGTTTGTTTACTAAGGTAGAAAAAACACCAAAGAGGTGATAATAAACCAAACTAGAAAACGGATGGTCGAGGATGGAGAAGAAGACGGATTGCGAATGGTGAACTTGAAAAAAATTGCCAATTTTTCAAGATGCGCCATCCGTGACATAGCCCCTTTAAGTCAGGACTAATAAGATTGAACTGTTTTCGTTTTCTTTTCTTCAACAGAGCCAGACATTAACAGTAAATCGGCAAATGAAGCGTTACAGTGTGCCTTGTATTGCCTTTATTAATAAACTTGACAGGTGAACTATCCAGTCGGTAGCTTCATTCAAAATTAGCCAATATTCCATCGAGTGTTGATCAGTGTTCTCCCCAGGATTTTGGGAAGGCCAGGGGGCAGGATTTTCCCACGACACAGTCGTGCGTACGAGCGCCATAGGCGTGAGCTCCTAGGGGGGTTCTGGGGCATGCTCCTCTGGAAAATTTTTTTGACTTTACCCTCTAAAACGCTATTTCCTGCCTGCATTCCTGAGACTCAAAGTCAAGATATAAAACGTAGATTTACCTTAATTCTCAACCAGAAAACCAATGAAATTTTTTTAAAACATATATGTATATAATTTATTAGTTTTTGTCTTTATTTGCTTCAATCATTATCTTTCACAATTCTTCTATAAAAGTGATATTAAAAAATGTCTCTTTTTGTTTTGTTTTTTTAATCAGGTAATCATCAAACTAAACTGCCTCAGTACATGATCAAATCTTTCTTTATTTCTTTATTCTTTCTTTCCTTCCTTCTGGTATACCGGTATGTTTTATTTGTGGGGAAAAAAATTCATAAATACGCAATACAAAAATACGTAGTTGTGGAAGACTGGGAACTAGTGTAATAACACGTGACAAAGAGTAAACAAACATGGCGTCGAGAACGTGTCGTGTCGTGTACGTCAAGCTGGCTTATTTTGATACATTTTCCTTGAAATGACGGCATTCCTTCTAGTTGAGAAATGAACGCAAAGAAAGTTTCTGCACTGATATAGATGTAGACTACTTCAAAGCGGAAATTTTCTGTCAAGAAAGCAATCTCTGGAACGTACAAGCCATGTTGAGCACGAAGTGTTCGTTGGCCGATCTTTTTAAGCCAGGTGGCAAGCTTTTTTCAGCAATTCAAGCGGGCGGGCCGCATGGCCTTAAATACCTAGGGAGAACACTGTTGATAATAATTATAAGCCGCCATCTTGGATTAGGAAAACATTGGAGGCTTGGGGCAAGTGCAAAAGAACGGCGAATGGAGAGGGAGTCAGGCAGAAAGGCGAGGGAGAGGGTAGGGGGAGGGGGGCGAGTTATTCTAACCCCTCCCCAACCCAAACCCTGCTCCCTTCCTCACCCTCTTTCACTCGCCCCAACTCTCCACGTTTTGCAAATCCAAGATGGCGGCTAAACACTAAAAAGAGATAAACAAGCCCACAAACTGCCGGCATTGCAGGCTACATATTAGATTTTTGTACATTTAGGAGTTAAAAATAATAGATTCCAAGTCTGCGTACAAGCTAGGAATTTTAATTTGTTCATATCTATTTTATCTGCCGGAATAGTGTAAAGTATTTCCCAGTGACATTATGGCCACTTATAACATCATCATAATGTGTATATATGTAAGCTAAAATATTGGTTCCTTTTTTATTTCAGAATGGGAGCAAATCCAAGTCGTGTTCTGAGTCAAATCAGGTAAATAACGTGGTGTTGTTTATTGTCTTTAAGACTGAAGTTGATGGGAAGAGTTTGTAAACATGGTATAACTGCCAACTCACACGCATTATGCGTGTGTCACACGCCTGCGGATCGAAAACATTGATCACACGTATACAGGACAATTTCACACGCCTGACTCGCAATTCCGGACTACTTGTTCATTAACCATTAATATGAAAAATTGGATTCAATTTCCACCCAAAATAGTCCAATGAACGGCGGTAAATGTCGCGTTTGAGATTTTGAGCTTCGCACCGCGACATTCGGCAGCCTTCGGAAATCATCGGAACAACTTCTGGAATCTTCAGCAATGTTCGGAAGTCGTCGGAACATCTTCGGCAATGTTCGGAAGTCGTTGGAAATGTTTCAGAAATTCAGGTAATATGGATACGAAAATCACACGCATTCGACTTAGGAAAAGTTGGCAGGTATAACATGGCATGAAACAGACACATTCTGCAAAGTTTATGTGACCCTCCACGGGAAAACAAGGAAAAAGGTGAATGCACTTGTGGCAATGTTAATCGTTAATCGACTTTCAATCTACTGGGCCCTGGGTAGAGAGAGGCACTGTGAGAGTTAGTGTCTTGCTAAAGAAAAACTTGAAACTTGAACTTGAAAAAATTGGCCAATTTTTTCAAGATGCACCATCCGTGACGTAGCTCCTTTAAGTTTATGACTTGTTTTATTTAGGGCCAAGTTGCAGCACACGGCAGCCTTCACTCAGTTGCCGATTGGTTTGGAATCAGAATTGCAAGGCGTCATAGATCTTGTTCGATGGAAGGCTTACTACTTTGAAGGCAATCAAGGGTGAGCTAAATCCCTTTCATTCAGTCCAAAGTTCAAACATGAAATTCTCTGTACTGATTGCAATACATTTCTTTTTGTTACCGCACAGGTCTTCAGGGCTGCAAATAATTTTTTTTCTTGAAAGGACATGTGTCCGACTAAGTCACCATTTTGGTCAGACAAAACAAAAATGAGGTCGGGCATCATATTACAGTACCCCTTGATAAGCGAATGTGCTAATAAATCTAATGCGTTTTCAATGCAGAGTAAACTAGTTTGCGTTTAGAACAAAACACATTATAAAGCATTATTAGCATTGGAAGGCAAAACAAAAATTGTCCGGACACCACAGTTGGGATTTCATCGGACATTGGCAAATTTTGGTCGGCCATTATCCAATGAACGACTGTTATTTGCAGCCCTGGGCCTTTCTGAATCAATAACACGTAAATTCTGAAGTTCAAAACCCAGCTAATGATTTGCGTTTTTCGCTGCTGTCAATCATAATTACGACAACAACCAAACGGACCCTGAAAAAAGAAACAAACAAAATGGATCAAATTCTTCCAATCACAACTCACGGATGTGACCTTTTGAACCCGTTGAAGTGAACTTCTGTTTCCTGAGACATCTGATAAGATGATTGGTAAAGCCACACTCAGGCCAACAGCTGGCCCACACTACCAGAGCTTATCCCGGTTTCCGTAGCTTAAAGCGACTACGACTAAGGAATATTACTACTCTGCTAGTCCATCGCAGGTTTTCCCTAAACATTTTGTCGCCAGTTCCCGTTTATACTCCTGGATGGAGAGAGGCACTGCGAGAATAAAGCGTCTTGCCCAAGAACACAACACAATGTTTATACTCCTGGGTGGAGAGAGACACTGTGAGAGTAAAGTTGTCTTGCCCAAGAACACAACACAATGTTTATACTCCTGGGTGGAGAGAGGCACTGCGAGAATAAAGCGTCTTGCCCAAGAAACACAACACAACATCTTGCAAGATCATGCAAGATATGGCTGGGTATCTTACAGGGACTTGCACAAGATCTTCCATGATCTAACTTAAGATCTTGGGCAAGATCCTGACAAGATACTCAACTTGGGTTACTTTTTATATTAAATTATTTTATAATTATTACTGTATTGAAAATCACCAACAGGTCTGAAATAGTGGAAGGTGTTATCCCTGAAGACATGGTGAATGAGTGTACAAAAAGGAGACAAGAATTAATAGGTATTATTTATGAGACAGTATGATTATAATTTTGCATTTTCTATTTTTATGGCATCTTTTGTTGCGGGTATTTAATTTCGTGAATTTCTTTCAATCGCAAAATTATTAGTACTTGCGAAAATAAGTGGGAATAAGGTAATAAAAATTAAATTATTGACAGTTGGTACATTGTTGTTTTAATCCCCCAGAAACTATTGCTGATGTTGATGACATTCTCGGGGAAATGTTTCTGGAAGAAATACAACCAACAGAAGAACAGTTAATTGTATGTGATTATTATAATTATTGTATTAGTTTTGTAATGTTAACAAAAAACCATTATAATTATTTTTTAAGCAGCTACTGCATATTTCTTTCCCAAGATTTAGCGACTATTTAATTTAGAGATTTCTTAGAGATTTTAGTGTTCTCAACTAAAACTTCTAAGCGATTTTAAGTTTAGTGTGGCTAGGTTGCCTTGGCCACATTTCGCTAGATTTTACTTAGCACTCATGGGACTTGGAAGTGAAAAGGAACTATGTATGGAGATCAGTAAATTGCCACTGTTATTGTCCCCTTAATTTTTGTACCTCAAGTGGCACCTTACATGTAATTATAATTGAAAATAATATTACTGTTAATCCCTGCAGTACAATATTTTATATGTAAATTATATTCGGGGCTTTATGTAATGTAAAAAAATATGAGCGGGAGATCTGTATGGGTTAAAAACATCTGTATTATTTTTGTAAAATTGTCAAAAAACAAACAGTACCACTTGAAAGTACTGCTCAGAAGCTTTCATTTGAATGATCACAACACTAGGGTTTCATCCACAGACTCAAAAGTTAGAACCACCTTGTACAGCATAATAAACAGTACCACATGAAAGTACTGCTCAATAGCTTTCATTTGAATGGTCACACACTAGGGTTTCATCCACAGACTTAAAAGTTAGAACCACCTTGTACAGCATAATAAACAGTACCACATGAAAGTACTGCTCAATAGCTTTCATTTGATGGTCACATGATAGGTTTTCATCCACAGACTTAAAAGTTAGAACCACCTTGTACAGCATAATAAACAGTACCACATGAAAGTACTGCTCAATAGCTTTTATTTGAATGATCACACACTAGGTTTCATCCACAGACTTAAAAGTTAGAACCACCTTGTACAGCATAATAAACAGTACCACATGAAAGTACTACTCAGTAGCTTTCATGTGAATGGTCACACACTAGGGTTTCATCCACAGACTTAAAAGTTAGAACCACCTTGTACAGCATAATAAACAGTACCACATGAAAGTACTACTCAATAGCTTTCATTTGAATGGTCACACACTAGTGTTTCATCCACAGACTTAAAAGTTAGAACCACCTTGTACAGCATAATAAACAGTACCACATGAAAGTACTGCTCAATAGCTTTATTGAATGGTCACACACTAGGGTTTCATCCACAGACTCAATTGACTCAAGGCTTGACTCTGGGAGTGAAAGGGGTAAATGTGCAGGTTGTAGTGCCAACTACATGACATGGACCTTAATCACACAGCGGCCATCATCTTAAATCCCACAGGATTTAAAAACCTTTGTTTCCGCATCTGAAACCCCACGTAAACTCGTTGTGAAACGTCTGAATGCGAGGCTTGAATAAAAAGCTATTGTTTTTACCAACATGCCGGGCTGTGATTAAGGCTGCACTCCAATTGTCTGTGGGTGTATTTCAAGAAGGCTTTTCTACACCAGTGTGGGAGGCATGGTAGCCTAAGGGTTAGTGAGTTGGACTCTGTATCAAGCGGTCCGGGTTCGAGCGCTGGCCAGGGTCATTGTGTTGTGTTCTTGGGCAAACACTTAACTCTCCACAGTGGCCTCTCTCCACCCAGGAGTATAAACATTGTGTTGTGTTCTTGGGTAAGATACTTTACTCTCACAGTGCCTCTCTCCACCCAGGAGTATAAACATTGTGTTGTGTTCTTGGGTAAGACACTTTACTCTCACAGTGCCTCTCTCCACCCAGGAGTATAAACAGTGTGTTGTGTTCTTGGGCAAGACACTTTACTCTCACAGTTGCCTCTCTCCACCCAGGAGTATAAACATTGTGTTGTGTTCTTGGGCAAGACACTTTACTCTCACAGCGCCTCTCTCCACCCAGGAGTATAAACATTGTGTTGTGTTCTTGGGCAAGACACTTTACTCTCACAGTGCCTCTCTCCACCCAGGAGTATAAACATTGTGTTGTGTTTCTTGGGTAAGACACTTTACTTCTCACAGTGCCTCTCTCCACCCAGGAGTATAAACATTGTGTTGTGTTCTTGGGTAAGACACTTTACTCTCACAGTGCCTCTCTCCACCCAGCAGTGTAAACATTGTGTTGTGTTCTTGGGCAAGACACTTTACTCTCACAGTGCCTCTCTCCACCCAGGAGTATAAACATTGTGTTGTGTTCTTGGGCAAGACACTGTTACTCTCACAGTGCCTCCTCTCCACCCAGGAGTATAAACATTGTGTTGTGTTCTTGGGCAAGACCACTTTACTCTCACAGTGCCTCTCTCCCAAACCAGGAGTATAAACATTGTGTTTGTGTTCTTGGGCAAGACACTTTACTCTCACAGTGCCTCTCTCCACCCAGGAGTATAAACATTGTGTTGTGTTCTTGCAAGACACTTTACTCTCACAGTGCCTCTCTCCACCCAGGAGTATAAACATTGTGTTGTGTTCTTGGGCAAGACACTTTACTCTCACAGTGCCTCTCTCCACCCAGGAGTATAAACATTGTGTTGTGTTCTTGGGCAAGACACTTACTCTCACAGCGCCTCTCTCCACCCAGGAGTATAAACATTGTGTTGTGTTCTTGGGCAAGACACTTTACTCTCACAGTGCCTCTCTCCACCAGGAGTATAAACATTGTGTTGTGTTCTTGGGTAAGACACTTACTCTCACAGTGCCTCTCTCCACCCAGGAGTATAAATGTGTACCAGCAAACTGTTAGGGCAACCTGACAAATGCTGGGGATTAACCTGTGATGGCCTAGTATCTCATCCAGGGGGAGTAGCAATACTTGTAGTCGTGTCATGCTAAGGAAACCAGAGTTAAGCACCGGCCTAGCTTGTAGACAGACTTCGGGGGGGGGGGGGGGGGGTACTCCCCAAAAATTTGGGTGGGGCGTGTGGCACGCTTCTTGAAACTCTTACCCTATTTCAGACCAAAATATGTGATTTTCCATACCCTATTTCAGACCTGACCCTTAAAATTTCGGGGAAAATTTCCCATTTTAAAGTCAAAATGACAAAAATATATACCCTATTTCAGACCAGTAGGCAAAACATACCCTATTTCAGACCAAACTGGTCAAAATCTATACCTGTTTTCAGACCAAAACAGCTCAAAAACCATACCCTTTGGCGCCACACATACGGTGATACCTATATAGCTTATATAAGGGAGTAACCCCCCCCAGGACAGACTTTAACCTATTTTTACACCAACTGTGTGTTATTTCATTAGGCTGCCATCCGTCGAGCCACCATAAAGAGAAGTTTCACCCCAGTGTTTGTTGGATCTGCCCTAAAGAATAAAGGAGTTCAGGTAGTGTCTTTGCTGTAGTATGTGTATCAGATGCCACATTCATTTTCGGCTTTATTAAACATTGAGAACAGAAAAAGAAAAAAAACATTGAGAACAGAGGCATGGTGGACAAATGGTCAGTGTCTAGCCATTGTCCAGTCATCATACTGTTTCATGCCATCCAACGGGAAGGTGATAAAAAAAGTGGAGCACTGTTTTCTAATAAATAAAAAATTATTTTATTAGAAAACAGTGCTCCACTTTTTGAACTTTGGAACAGGCAATTAAATTGCCCATTCCAAAGTTCAAAAAGGAACTGGGCCCTAGGAACTCATTGTTCAAATTGCATCATATTAAAAAATTGATCCCATCATCAGAAAGATCGCTTGAAAATGAGTAAGTTTACCAAGTTTGGTTATGTAACATTGCATAGTAACCAGGCTGTGAGCTGTCAAAGGTCGCCCAAATTTCATACAAACGTCTCTAATAATATTCAGAGATGACGTCCCCCAAATCCATACAAAGTCTTATTTTTCTGATTTTTGAAAGTCTTCAATTATGTGTGATGTTCCAATATCTTTTCACAATGTACGTATACTGAATGATACATGTACAGTAAATTATTTATAGCTTCTTGGCAATCTGTTCTGATTCCCACTTATGTCCAGGATTGAACGCAGGTATTGTTTTTTTAAATACTTCATATATGACTGGGTTATATTTGCAATTTTCATATTAATTCATATTTGACAAAATTATGTGTGTTTTCGTGAACTTTTATCAATGAGGACACTTTGTGATGCCCATCATGAGGAGCGTGCATCTCATTTGCAGTCAATCCTGGACATATCTCCTGATTCCTGGCAAAAATATATTAATATATTTTTTATTTCTCAGCCTCTATTGGATGGTATCGTGGACTACTTGCCTGAGCCTTCTGAGTTGACAAATTTCGCCTGGATGCTGAAAAGTAAGAATTAATAATTTTGTTACATGTTATTATTTTAAAAAAAGGTTTTAAAGGGCTTATAGGATGGCGCTTAACTCCAGTTTCCTCAGCATGAAATTCAACTAGCAACTAGGAGTATCGCTACTCCCCTGGATGGATGCAAGTCCATCGCAGGTTCCCCCAGCAGTTTTGTCATGTTGCCCTGACAATTCGCTTGTACCCATTTACTCTTGGGTAGAGAGAGGCACTGTGAGATTAGCGTATCTTGCCCAAGAACACAACACAATTAATGATCGAAAGAGAATGAGAATCTTCGCAAATTCAGGCTCCAACGGGATTCGAACCCGTGACCTTGCCGATACCGGTGCAAACGCTCTACCACTGAGCTATGAAGCCACTTGGAGCTGGTCAACTGCGAGTTCTATTCATACCCGCAAAGTGATGAAATGGAGATGATGAATATATGAAATAATACATATATATGTGAACTGCGGTGGAAAGAACGAAAGAGAATGAGTTCTTCGCAGTTATATTATATCAACTTAAGCAGTTGAAAAGAAGCCCTGAAAAAATAATTCATGTGTGACTGCTGACCTCTATAAACAAAAATATTTTGTTTGGAAATGACTGCAGTAAAAGTTCTTGGAAGTTTTAATACATGTATACAATGTCGCTGGACACTTCTATCAACTAATATTTAAAAATCACTTGACTTTAGTCCTGATGAACAAGTTGAGCTGAGCAGTGGCAAAGACTCCTCTCATCCATTTGTGGGTCTTGCTTTCAAGCTTGAGGTAAGCGATTCATAATTACAATAGGCTCTTTGCATAATACGGTCACATGACCATGTCAATCATGAAAATAGGTGGTAGAAATGGAAAGAGCATGATGAAATTAGCAAGGTTGCCAATTTTGAGGACCGCTGTTGCTTAAGCGTGAGATTTTATGGTAGTTTGAAGGTTCGAAAAATTTAAAGGATTTGTATGACTGGATGGCAAGCCTTGCCATCCAGCCATACAAATCCTTTAAATTTTTGAAACTTTCAAACCACTATGAAAATATCACGATTACGCATCAGCAGTCTCAAAATTAGTAACCTTACTAATTTCACCATGCTCTTTCCATTTCTGGCAACCATTTTGTACTACCACCTATTTTTATGATTGACATGGTCATGTGACCGTATTATGCAAAGGGCTTATTGCCGTAAAGTTCTGAAAGTAACTCCAACTTAGTATAGTAGAATCCCGATATAACGAAATGCCAAGGGACTGGGAAAATGTGTTCGGTATAACAGGGTTTAAATTATAAACGAAACCTGTTACAGCGAATTTATGGAGGAAACGACCAAATCTTTGTTATATCGGGTTTGGTTAATAATATTATTTTGCCTTAAAATTAAACAGTCACATGTATGTTGCACCACTCAGCATTCGGGTTAACATGTTTAAAGGAGCTATGTCACGATATTTTAAGTCATTTTTGCGAAGTGCAAAATCACCTTCAAATTCAAGAAAGCCTCAAAATAATACTTTACTAAGGTAGAAAAACACCAAAGAGGTGATAATAAACCAAACAGGAACAAGGATGGTTGAGGATGGAGAAAGATTAAGACGGATTGCGAACGACGAACTTGAAAAAATTGGCCAATTTTTCAAGATGCGCATCCGTGACGTAGCTTTCAATCTCTGGTGATCTGTTTTGCATTCAACTTCACGCACCGGCACGTGATGACACTTCTGAAGTGTGTTCGTTATAACGGGGATTTCGTTTATACCGGGGTTCATTCGGGTTTCTGTTGCAGCATACATTTTTACTGTAACTTTGTCCAGGCTGAAAAGTATTGTTTGTTATACCGGGAACTTCGTTATAATTGCCCCTTCCGAAGTTCAAATGGAGACTGGGGACGAGTTTTTAAATTTAAATTCAATTAAAAATTGGAGCCCGTCACAAGAAAGATCACATTAAAATTAGTCAGTTTACCAAGTTTGAGGTTGTTTAGTTAGATTGCAACCATGTAGAAGGCTTTCAAAAATCAGAGAAATTAGAGACTTTGTATGGATTTTTGGGGACGCCATCTTCTGAATTAGAGACGTTTGTATGGAATTTGGGCGACCTTTGACAGCTCACAGCCTGGTTACTATGTAATGTAACATAACCAAACTTGGTGAACTTACTCATTTTTCATGCGATTCTTTCTGTGATAATTTTAACAATTAGGTAAACTAGTGCCCAGTCCTTTTTGAACTTCGGAACGGGCAATTGGTTCGTTATATCCGAGTTCCACTGCAGCCTTTTCATTTTGCTACTTCCAGAGGGTCGCTTCTTTGGGTGGCTGAAACGTGTACCATAATAAAGTATGTGGACTAATTTAAGGCTTCTTACATGACTGCATGTTTGGTCCTTGACAGGCTGGAAGGTTTGGTCAGCTGACTTACCTCAGAGTGTACCAGGCTCCCTGAAGCGTGGGGCTTTATCGTGAACACAAGGACCACGAACGTATTAAGGTCCCCAGGATAGTCAGGATGCACTCGGACACTATGGAGGTATATACAGCTGTTTTCGAGAAAGGTTGTCGGAAAAAAGCGCACGCGACGATCCCGAAAGGTATTGTGGGTAGTTTTCCTTGACGGTTCCTTGACTTCAGCACTGAGAAAATGGCACGAGACGCCATGGAAGTAATGTTGCGAGTGCTAAAAGAAAGCAACAAAAGTAGGTTCGACAGCTACAAGTGTCAGGAGCGTACCTTGCTGATCATATCCCAGATTACCTTTCGGGATTGTCGCGTGCGCTTTTTTCCGACAACGTTTCTCGAGACAGCTGTATATGGAGGATATTACACGGCTGCTTGAAGATATGAATTTTATTTCTAAGGGTTCTTAAACTCATTAATAATTCATCAAGTTAAAACAAAGGAAATCATAACCGTGTCGGAGGTTTGGATACCCGGTCTTAATTAGCATAGATTTTTACGATTTTGTTTCTCCGTTTACTCTCTTAGTTTTCGTTTCGATTGAGAAAATATATCAAACACTCGAGACAGCGTTTCATCGCATTTCCAAACACCTCGAATTTTCGTCAAAAATATTCGCGTTGCGCGTCGTATTTTCAACTCCTTTCTCGGGGTTTGAAACACTGTCTCTCGTGTTTGATATATTACGTAAAACATTGTTTTTAAACACTATATAATAGCCCTTTCACGGTTAACCTGAAATATTTGCATAACAAATCAGCTAAACATAGAAGCGAGGCAATTTCGGGCACAAGCTGTAAAACATCGTGATTTTCTTGAGCTCCTTAAACTATGTTAGCATAAAAATAGTTTTAAAATGGAGGAGAACTAAATATGCAACTATTTTAGTTAAGGTTTGCCGTAAAGATCGTAATCCGATCTCCCTGTTGCTTATGCGAGTCTACTCTTTATTAATAGAGAATAGTCGTAAACGTAAACTAAAAGAATTGTAGTTCTTCTACATTTTTAAAACTGTTTTTATACTAAAAGAGTTGAAGGAGCTCAAGAAAAACACGATGTTTTGCAGCTTGTGCCCGAAATTGCCTCGCTTCTATGTTCAAGTGTATTGTTATGCAAATATCGCAAGTTAACCGTGAAAATGGCTATTATAGTGTTATTCACTTGGAGTAAAGTAGCAATTCCTTTATTCATTTCTTGGTTCCATTGTAGGACGTACAAGAGGCTAATGCTGGTTGACATTTGTGCGCTGTTTGGAGTTGATTGTGCATCTGGGGACACGTTCAACCACAGAAGGAGCTAAATTATTATCCATGTACAGCGAAAGAGTTCTGTTGTTCCTTATATGTATATATGTTCATGTACCCTTAACTGCCTAGGGCTTATATTGTGGTATACAGTCAAAGCTCCCGTAAGCAGACACCCTCGGAAGCAGAAAAGGTGTCCGCCACTGGAGCTGGCCCGCTTATGGGCAGGGAATGTGTAAATACAGAGTTTGAGCATAGTTTGTATGAGCTAGAGTTCAAACGGGGTTTTTTTCAGAAGTGCCGTAAGTAGACTTAGAGTCCTCCGCTTACGAGAGTGTCCGCTCACTGAGCTTCGACTGAATCCATCTGTTTTCTGTTTTCCTCATTTTAGGAGCCGATTTTTGTTCCTGATCCAGTGATTTCCCTGGCTAGTGCGAAGCTAAGAACAAGGTGAAAACTAATGTAGTGAGGACAATATGGAGACACCTTATGACAATGTGTACCACGTAGTATAGCTATTTGGATGGCAGAGAATAGCGCTTCGATTAGGTAGAGGAATGCTTTGTTATAGGCAGAGAATAGGCACTCACAATGTTCGTATCTGTCTTGTCTTTCTCCGTAACGTACAAACATTGGGCAGTGAGAAAAATCAGACTGCAATTATCGCCAATTCTCATGTGTTCTTTTCTACTTTAGAATGATTTAACACAGTTCTCCAAAGCCCTCAACCGATTCACGCGAGAAGATCCAACGTTTTAGAGTGAGTTTCGACGATGAAAGCAAAGAGGTGAGAAAGCTATCAACCTAGGCTCGATTACCAGCCGCTGTTCGGAAAATGAGCCCACGCTCATCCCCCGAAGGCTTCTCGGGAGAAACGAAGACCGGACTCGAGAGAGCGGCGGAAATCGAGCCTACTATCAACCTTTTGAGGGAAAAAGTACCGTCATCTTCAAATCTTCATAGAATTACCCAAACAGTTGGACCTGTTTCTTATTCAGATTCAGTCGAATAATTCAACTTGTCATTTGTTTCCATTAGGATACATTATGTTGCCTACATGAAGGAAGAGCATCCGCTGGCTCATTTGATTCTCGAGGATTGTCACCATTCCCCTCTCCCTCCCTCCCAAGTCACCTCTTCCTTTATATGCTACATTGCTTTATCTCCCCCACCCCTCCCCTTTCAAAAACTGAATCAATATTCACGCTAATCTTGAATTAGCTTAATCGTACTTTGAGCAATCCGGGCCCAGAATTGTACGACACGAGGTCCGATTATCAAAAGATCGTATCAATAACAAAATATGAGGTTAGGAAGTCTGAAAGAACCTCTTTTTAGTGATTATTCCAGTGATATATTTCATCAGTTTTACAAACAGTAGAGAAACAGTGAGAAAGAAACCCATGCATTTAAGTGCACGTAATTGACGTGCAAATGGCGCTGGTGTCCAATTACAGATTAATGATAACATTAGCTCCTTGGTAATCTGTTGTTTACAATGATCTCTCACAGACTATCATTTCTGGGATGGGCGAACTTCATCTAGACATCTACACAGAGGTAATGAATGAAAAAACAGACAATCTGTATTATTATACATGTTGCTCACTATCTCTATTCTCATTGGATGAGAGCGTACAGTTAATTCACGCTGGCATCGAATTGACGCGTCATAACTACAGACACTAGGATTTATCATGTAATTTCGCGTCATATACTAATCCCAGCCAGTATGCGGGAAGTTTGTCACATTTGAACCTAGTTATATGTATGGCTTAAGCTCCTACGAGTCTCCTGTAGCTCAGTGACCGGTGTGTGGAAGGTCATAGGTTCGACTCCTGTCGAGAGAGCTCGCTTTTTTTCCGAGTAGCTTGTGTCACTGACCGACAAACATCTTTCTCGTTATTTCTTCACTCCTAAACGCTGTACAATTAACCCCAGCGTGAAATGAAACTGTTGGCACTGACACTAATTCTACAGTTCTCGTTTGTACCAACGTTTTTCGCGTTTTTTCTCTCTGCTTTTCTAGAGAATGCGTGCAGAGTATAATTGTCCGGTCATCTCTGGTAAACCAAAGGTCGCCTTCAGAGAAACAATAGGCAAGGAGGCTAGGTAAGAAAACTGCGAGGCCGACGTATTATAGTCTGTACCTGACGCGTGGGTGTACCTCGCGTGTTTTAACTTCGTGTGTGTTCCTTGCGTACGTGTACGTGTACCACACGCGTGCGTGTGCTTCGTGCATTAGTGTACTCACGCGCGGGTGTACCTGACGCGTGGATGTGCCTCGCGCGTACATGTACGTGTTGGCGTACCACACGCGTGTTTGTACTGACTTCGTAACGCGTGAGTGTACCGCGCGTATATGTAAATGTAGGTGTACCACACGCGTGTTTGCACTTTATGCATTGGAGTACCTCCCATTGTGGATTTAACACACGCGTGGATTTACCTCGCGTGTAGAGTGTAGGTGTACATCATTAGCTCGTGGGTACCTCGCGCTTAGATGTAGGTGTACCACACAAGTGCTTGTATTTGGTGCATTGGTGTATCTCGCGCGTGGGTGTAGCACGCGCGTGGGTCCTCGTGTGATACGCGTGGAAAGAGAATAACAAGATCCTAAACGTGATCATCATCTAATTTCTCCGGCTCAGAATATCACAATACAAGTCATGAGAATAACCAAACTGATCATTAAGTGTAAATTGCCGATGAAGGAACAAATTTTCCCAGCTAACGCGAACTGTATGGAGACCTGTGAGGAGAATTTGCATGTTGTTGTTGTATTTCAGGTTTGATTACCTTCATAAGAAGCAGAGCGGTGGAGCAGGCCAGTTTGGCCGCGTTGTTGGACGGATCGAGGTATTTTGTAACATACCGTAAAATTTCGACTATAAACCCCCCTCCCCCCGAATATTAGCGCATGGGCTTTACCCCCTTCAACCCCTTCCCCCTGCATGGGCTTCCCTCCCCCCCCCCCCCCCCAGAATATAAGCAGCAGCAGCAGCAGCAACAACAACAACAACAACCTTTATTTGTACTCAAGTCAACAGTTTACAACTTGAAATAGAAAGGAAATAGAAATTAAATAGAGTACTATAACCAGGGCTTACCACCACCCCCCCCCCCCTCCCCCCCCCCCCCCTCCCCCCACAGTAAGATATATCTTCCGCTAATAAGCCCCTATTATATTTAAATCCCTCGAAGAAGGACGGCTTGACTGTCCGAAATATTGAGAAAACAAATTCTCTAGTCGTTTTTTCTTTGCTGTTTTTCTCATTACGGTTGATCGCTATTGTAGAACTTGTTTTGTATTTTATGTCGTTACAGTATGCTCACAGACTCGTGATGTTCATTTGACGACTGTAGAACTTGTTTTGCATTCTATGTCGTTACAGTATGTTCACAGACTCGTGATGTTCATTTGACGACTGTAGAACTTGTTTTGTATTCTATGTCGTTACAGTATGCCGTTCACAGACTTGTGATGTTCATTTGACGACTGCAGAACTTGTTTTGTGTCTCATATCATTAGGTTTACAGAGATTTGCCATGCAGTATTATTTTACGCCCTAAATTTTTGTCAGACGCACAATCCCTACCAAACATTTTTGAAACGCAAAATTTCTTCCGATAGTAAGCTCTCCCCTCCCCCACCCCCCCCGAAAATAATCCCACCAAAAAAGCCGATAATCAGCCCAAGGCTCTGTCATGTACGCGCGAAAGTTAGTGAGTATAAGGTAACCACGATTCAGAGGGCACATTCTTTTGGGACTATTCCGGAATAGCAATACTCGGAATAGACGGTGTTCGTGTTCTTTTGGGACCTATTCCGTTCATTCTGCTCCCGATAGCAGAATGAACGAATGAACGGAATACGGTTTACTCGGAATAGGCAAAATATGCGTTATTTTGAGAAAGTTTTGGCGGGAAATCATACGCGGCCGGCCCGTCGCAACTCGCGCGTGCGCAGATACAATAGTTCTCAGGTCACCTCCGCCACTAGTATTCCGCTTTCAGAATATGTGTTCTTTAGAGATTTGATATTCCGTGTATTCTGTTATTCCTAAACCGGAATGAGAATAGACAGCATACTCCCAAAAGAATGCACCCTTAGAACACTGTCTAAATAATCCACGATTGGTCGAGCCATTTTGTCTTGTTCACTGTCTGCGTTTTTTCTTTTGTCCTTGTTTTCCTCCAGCCTTGGTTTGTTTCGGTTTCTTTCCCTCCTCTTGTTGTTCATTTCTTTCTCTTCCTAGTTACAGCTGCAGCGCCTTTATCCCTAAAACAAAACACGAAAAAAAAAAACAGTCTAACCTTTTCCTCCAAGGGGACTATGACACCTCTCGTAAAGGGAGACCTTCCCGTAAGTTAACATCTTCCATACGGGGACCCCTCTTATTAGGGAACATCTTCCATACGGGGACCCCTCTTATTAGGGGATACCTCGTAAAGGGAACTCTCCGTAAGGGAACATCTTCCATACGGGGGGAGACCTCCCCGATAGGGAACATCTTCCATACGGGGACCCCTCCTATAAGCGAACACCTCTCGTTAGGGGAGGACTCCCCGTTTGGGAACAACTTCCATACGGGACCCCTCCTATAAGGGGGACACCTTTCGTTAGGGGAGACTCCCCGTTTTGGAAACATCTTCCATACGGGTACCCACCTAAGGGACACCTCGTGTGCGGGAAAATCTTCCGTAATAGGGCGCCTTCTCTGAGGGGACGCCTGTACACATCCTGTAGGAGGACACCTCCCTTAAAGGGACATAGGAACACCTCTTGAACCGTTTAGAGGCCTCCATTTATGGAAGGTTCAATCGGATATTAAAAATTCGTTTTGTTTATCTTCAGCCTATGCCAGAACAGTCCATCGCAGAGTTCGAGTTTGTCGACGCTACTATTGGTATGAACATCCCCAAGAACTTTATCCCCGCCATAGAAAAGGTAACTATTTATATTTTTACACTCTCCTCTTCCCCCTCTCCCCCCCCCCCTCCCCCCTCCCCCCCTCCGCCCCCCTGTATGACCCAAAACAACTTGAACGAGGAAGCACTTCTTGCAGGAAAATGACCGAAGAAAACAGCTATTAGGGCCGATTTAGACGGTACAACTTTGTCGCATTCTGTAGCTTCTATAGCGTTTGTACGGTTCGATGTACGTATGCTAACTTTTGACTGAAATACTTTATTCATTAAAATTTCAGGGTTTCCGGGAGATGTGTGACCGCGGTCTCCTGACGGGGCACAAGCTAGCTGGAATTCGCTTCATCCTTGAAGATGGTATTAAATTCGTAAAACTTTCATTCCTAAGCTCAAGTTGAAACTATCAATTCTCCTCACTGATTATCATGTTTCCTTTAATGTTAGTTGTGAGAATTCATTGGTACATCAAGACAACTTGATGTGTTTCTTTATTCTCGTCACATGACATCTCTAAGACTGCAAAACAGTCGTTTTTTCTCTTAATCGCTGGTCGCAAGGCACGAAGCGCCGAAAGCGTGGATCCTCGCGTGCGAAGCGCGCGAGCCTCACACGCGTGTGAGGCGCGAGAAGCGTCTCTCCCCAGTTCCACTCTCCGTTTTCACACTCGCTCCAGACCTTTCGTTCAAAGACCGCGCGCATTTGTTTGACAGACCAGCGCAAAAAATACGACTGTTTTTCAGTGTAGACATATCTACGCTACTTGAGAATGCTTTCTAGATGAGAATCAGTGCGAGAATACAGTGGAATCCAGATTTCTCAAACCTCCGAGGGAAACGAAAATTGGTTCGAGAAATCGAGAGTTCGAAATATCGGGGGTAGAATTACAGTGAAAACGAATCCAAGGGAAACGACTTTTGGTTCGAGTTATCGGGTTTTTTTTAGCCTGCGTGCAGACGTCTCCTTTTCCTTGCTTCTCGCGGAGAAGCAAGGAAAAGGAGACGTCTGCACGCAGGCTAGGGTTTTTGAGAAATCGAGGGTTCGAGAAATCGAGGTTCCACTGTAACGCGTGACTGCCGATAACGGACGATAAGCGAATGCGTGACTGTAGTCTGGTGTGGATGCAAATTTTTGTACATTGTTATCGTGACTGCGTCCGATTCGACAGCGACCCTTTGATCACGAAACCTGTATATTTTTATAGTTAAACGTTGAAGGCTACAAAGTCTTTATTCGTTTACTTTAATTGGATAGAGGAAAAGCAACGATAGCGAAGTTGTTTTTCGTCTCTGCTCGTTTTATACCGTTTCATGATGCATTTTTAATAACATGCGTGCAAATTTATGTACACTTCAAGTGTTTTCGCCCGTATTTTAATGTCACGAAATTTAAGATCCATGGCTTTCTGTTAAAATTTGCAGATAGCAGCAAAAGGAAAAGCTGAATCAGCAAGTCTGAAACCCTTTCCTAGTCGATTCGATTTACTTTTTATCTGCAGACTCGATACGTAATTTGAGTTTCGTTAATATACACTTACTTGAAGGTAATAATGTGGTAAAACATTTCGACTTCTTCCTCGTCGTCTCCATGTTCGTGATCTCCGTGTTCGTGATCTCCGTGTCCGTGATCTTCGTGCCCGTGATCTCCGTGCCCGTGATCTCCGTGCTCTCCCTCCTCTCCCTCCTCTTCATGTTCCTCGAATTCGTCCTCCTCGTACTTCCACATTCGCGTTCCTATGTAGCGAACATCGCTCTTGTCTCCAACCAACGACTTAAGCATCTTGGCGGTCACGAAATTACTCCCATGCTTGCAGATCTCCACCATGTGGCGGCCATCCGGCTTGAGCAGCGACTGCATCAAGCTGGTGTACTCCTTCAGCCGCTTCGCGCCCATCGCGTTGATAACAGGCATCGCAGACTGATCCCAGATCGCATCGAACTGTCCACCGGCCACCTCCAGAGAAAAATCGAAGATGTCGCACTGGAACAGTGTTATGTCTTTGCCCTTCGCTTCGTACACGTTCGCTTTCTTTCCATCCGCGATCTGCCGTGAGTTGACCGTGTATTCCAGCTCGCTATCGCGAAAGAAGGCCTTGATGTATCGAGGTGAAGCCTCCAAGCCTATGATCGCGTGACCTTGTTCTGCTAGCCATCGCATATCGGGCGTCTTGCCGCAGAGGGGCACGAAGATACGTAGATTGCTGCGGCCACCGGTCAGCTCCTTAATATTTTTCATCAAAATAGGGTCCACCTTTTTCAAATACTCTGGTTCTTCGGTGTTCTTCATTGATTTCTGACGAGCGCTGGCCTGGGTCTTGCCTCGCTTTTTGCTGACTTTGGGCGCCATGTTGGTCCTTGGTAGGCTTGCAGAGAATGATGGGAAAGCAGCACGGTCACGCTTTTATTACGGCTTTGCGTCAATCAGATGACGTCAACTTTTATTTGCGTGCTGTGACGGAAAATGCTATTTCGGGATAATAACAAAGCTGAATAATTGTTCAATTGTGCAAATTTATGAATAGAGGTTTCCGGAATATTCGCTTTTGGCGGCTGTTTACTTTTCTATCTCCTACAAATGCGAAAATATCTATATATCAAGTGACCAAGCGATGTTTGTCAGAGGGCGATGTAGAGCCAGTTAGTACCATGGTAGAAAAGGGAGGACCTGCATCGAAGCAAACATGTCGGGGGAATCAGGGGAACGAAGAAGAATGAATGGGGGGGGGGGGGGGGGGGGGCAAAGCTTTGGACAGCACGTCCTCGACGTCGGGCGCCATTTTGATTATGTTTCAGAAAAAGCTTCGCAGTAACTTCACTGGTCTCCTACGCAGCCGTTATTTGTGTCGTCACGCAACGCTTCTCTCCAAGAAGCGTTGCGTGACAACACAAATAACGGCTGCGTAGGAGACTATAACTTCACATGCGACTTATTATCAGTTATGAAGCAATCGGGGTGTTAATAGCAGGGGTTCCTTTCGCCCTCTCCGCATTCCCCCTCCTTTTTTCTCCCGATTTCCAAGCACCCCCATCCCCTCCCCCTTGCTGTACAAATCTGTATCCTAATCTCATTTGTCGTGTCTCATTCCCAAGGTGCCGCTCATGGCGTGGACTCAAGTGATCTCGCTTTCAGACTAGCGGCCATTGGAGCCTTGAGAGAAGGTAAAATCCATCGGAACGGATTTCACGTGACATTTCTGAAGTAATCACGTGCTCACTTTGGTGCTGAGCTCTTTAATCGGCTCTTAAAACAAGTGCAACCAGAGAGAAGGTGCTTCCTTCTTAGCCAATCATATCAGGCGCAAAACCAATCGTCATTTGGTCTTACGCGACTTTTATCGCACTTCCAACGGCGGTTACGTCATTTTTTTCCCGCGCTTTTCACCAGCAGGTTTCGTATTTTCCCGCGCTTTTCACCAGTTGGTTACGTATTTTTCCCGCGCTTTCCACCAGTTGGTTACGTATTTTTCTGCGCTTTTCACCAGTTGGTTACGTATTTTCTCGCGCTTTCCACCAGCGGGTTACGTATTTTCCCGCGCTTTTCACTGGTTTATTGAGGTATTTGTGATTACATTGGAACCCGCTCGATAATTTCACCAACTGTTTATTATTATTACTCAGAACTGACTGTAGAAGTGAATAGCCCTTTTCACGGTTAACCTGAAATATTTGCATAACAATACAGTTAGACATAGAAGCGAGGCAATTTCGGGCACAAGCTGTAAAACATCGTGATTTTCTTGAGTTCCTTGAACTATGTTAGCATAAAAATAGTTTTAAAACGGAGAAGATCTAAATATACAACTCTTTTGGTTAAAGTTTGCCGTAAAGATCGTAAAACAATCTCGCTGTTGCTTATGCGAATCTACTATTTATTAATAGAGAAAAGTCGTTTTTACATTTTTTTCTAAAAACAACGTAACTAAAAGAATTGTAGCTCTGCTACATTTAAAACTGTTTTTATATTAAAAGGGTTTAAGAAGCTCAAGAAAAACGCGATGTTTTGGCAGCTTGTGCCCGAAATTGCCTCGCTTCTATGTTCAAGTGTATTGTTATGCAAATATCACAAGTTAACCGTGAAAAGGGCTATTGAATACTGGAACGCGGAACTGCTAGTTGAGTCGTCACGCAACGATCCTCCTGTAGCAATGCGTGACAAAGAGTTGCGTGACGGAGAAGGAGACTTGAATGAGAAGTGAAGTAAATTAAAGCAGCTTTTATTGCTATTCTTTCTTCGCAGCGTTTTCTAAAGCTGCTCCTCTTATTCTGGAGCCTGTCATGGCAGTGGAAGTGAATATTCCTCAGGAATTCCAAGTAAGCCACTTCAGTATTCAATTCATAAAACTTTGTGTACCTTTATTCTCTTCCTTTGCTCTTTCTCTAGGTCACGCGCGAAGGCCACGCGTCTCCACGCGTGTAAACGCGCTTAACGGCGCTCGTGTATCTTCCGGAAAACCTGTTTACTTTAGTATCAAACGACCCAACTCAGCTCAAGAAGTAAAATATTTTTTTGTTTCCATACTGGGGTGAGGTAACGCTATATTTAGGAAATTCGTGTGTTTCATAAAAGAACTGGTCTTAATATTGAGTGAGGTTGGACTCAGAAACCTGGCCGGGCCTTCGTGTTGTGTTTTTTCCCTTTCACAGTACCTACCTCCGCCCAGGAGAATTAATGGGAGCAGGCAAACCGCCTGTGATGGACTAACGTCCCGTCCTAAGAGAGTAGCAATACTCCTAGTCGCTACTCCTTTTCTTGCAACTTGCAACGCAATGATGACGACTGAAAAACATTGCAAGTTGCAGAGGGGTGTAACAACGCTCGCAAATGTTTTTTCGAAACTTGCAAAGCGCCCGCTGTAAATTATAAATGTCAGCCATCTTGAAATCTCCCGCGAGCGAAGGATGTGCTCTTATTGGCTCATTTTAACAAAATTGCGTTGCAAGTTGCGATTAGCATGTCACACGCAGCAACTTGTCTCGCAACGGTGCGAAAAGTAGAGGATAGTTTACTTTTCTAGCAACGCAACATTTTTCTTGGGTTGCAGTTGCAAAAATGGGGTGTTACATTAAGCAATTTTTCGTGCAACTTGTACCGCAACAAATTGCAAGACAAGTTGCAGGACAAATTGCCTCGTGTAACATGGCCTTTAGTTCCACGTGGTAAGCGTTTTTTTTTCGTCCTCTGTTTAGGGAACGGTTATTGCTGGACTTAACCGCAGACACGGTGTGCTCACGGGCACGGACGCGGCGGAGGGATACGTCACAATTTATGCCGAGGTAACAGTTTCAGTTTCTACCTAATTTTAAACGCACACTGTCCCTTTCAGTGCACTTACACTGTCAGAAATAGAAAGATGCTACAATCGCTTCTCGTGGTTGGTTGCTCAATGTCTTGGCGGGAAAATTCACGCGTGCCAGCGCGCGGCTGTTGTCAGATTGCATCTGATTGGTTGAAACAGGACAAGTTCTTCTGTGATTGGTTTAAGCGTGGTAAAAGCCTTCGTCCATGTCATGATGACGCAGAAATTGCAAACTGGACTTTGTTCGCGTGCATAGGTGGCGGGTTTTTTTACTCGCAAAATGAAAAAAAGACATTGCGTGCTAAGAAAGTATCGTTAAAATATTTGAATTTATTCTTCTCACCGTTCTACGCATTTTATATATAAGGGAGCTTACGCAAACCGCGACAGCAACGAGAACGTCGCCAAACAAAAAAATTAATGAGCAACACAAAAGCTCTTCATGTGTGTTATACGTTTTGGTACATTTCTTAGCCGTCCTCTGCAAAACAACAACGTGAAGTGCGTATTTTGGGAGAACTTGAACCGCGACGGCTAGTTGAAATTGAACATTGTTTTTACATATTCAGTTTGAGCTACTGTAGTTCATAAAGCGATACACACACTGATCAGATAGAGATAATTGCGAGAAATATAAATTCAATTTTCAATAGGCGTTTTCCTCGGCGTCAAAGCTCGATCACCAGCCGCTGTTCGGGAAAATGAGCCCACGGTCCTCCCCGACGTCTCTTCTCGAGGAGAAACGAAGATCGTGCGAACGAAGACCGAGAGATCGGCGGAAATCGAGCCTATCATTGCTTAAGCTCTCTTATGTAGTACCAGAGAAAGCGAACGTAACGAACATTTTGCGAATGTAGAGTGCTTTCATTCGTATTTTTACAGTCAAAGCTCTCTGAGCGGACACTCTCGTAAGCGGACAGCTCTACTTACGGCCGCCTTGACAAAACCCGTCTGAACTCTAGCTCATACAAACTCTGTATTTACACATTCCCGTAAGCGGCCAGCTCCAGTTGCGGACACGTTTTCTGCTTCCCGAGGGTGTCCGCTTACGAGAGCTACTTACGACAGTACTCACAATTCTCTTTGTTTTCACAGGTGCCGCTGAATGACATGTTTGGTTATTCGACCGAGGTCCGATCTCAAACACAGGTAGAGCCATCTTCCTTTGATGACAAATGCCAAGCTAATCCTGGCGAATTAGACTAATAACTTTTTAATTTCTCAATAAAGATTAAGCCATTTGATAACCGTTCAGTTGGCTGAGGCCCTGTCGTCGTGCCACGAGCCGAATGACGAGTCGAATTTTCATTTTTTCCATGCCGAAAATTTTCCGGATTACCGAATTAAAGGAGCTACGTCACGGATGGCGCATCTTGAAAAAATTGGCCATTCGCATCCATCTTAATCTTCTCCATCCTCAACCATCCTTGTTCCTGTTTGGTTTATTATCACCTCTTTGGTGTTTTTTCTACCTTAGTAAACTGTTATTTCAGGCTTTCTTCATTTGAGGTATTTGCACTTCGCAAAAATGACTTAAATTATCATGACATAGCTCCTTTAAAGTCCGCAGGAAATTGACAGGACAAATGTATGGAAAAACTGAGAACGGGACTACAATGGACTAGCATCCCATGGACAGGGGAATAGTAATACTCCTGGTCGCTTCATGCGCTGCAGAAAATAGACTTGAACATTTTCAGTCGGGTGAACAAGTACCAGTTAATGACGAAATCCCGCCTCCGAGACGGGACTGAGCCCGCGGTGTTCGTCCCAGAAGTTGCTAAGCAACATGACGTATCTGCTGGCGCGATTGCTTTCGGGGTACTCGTGAGTGCCCGTGCTAGTTTCTGATTGGATAAAACGATTCGGAAACTCTTCGAGTGCTTCAGCGAAGATTTGCCGAAACCGGAACTTGTTGCCCCGACTGTTCTATAGCAAGAATCTAAGCGAATTTAAAACCGACGTTGTTTTATCCATCTCTTTTCACAGGGTAAAGGAGAATTCGCCATGGAATACTGTAAATACATGGCAGCTTCACAACAAGTTCAAGCCGAACTCATGGAAAGATTTGATTTGGACAGACTCAAGAAAGCCAAGTCAAGATAATATTTGGCGTCTCCCTACTCCTCCCTCCCTCGGTGCCTTTCTGTCTTCTAGAGACTGGTACTGATGCTTTTTTGGTCGCGCAGTCCTGGGGTGAAGGCATCAGCAATACCGAGTGGGTCGTCAAAGAACAAAGCAAACAGTTGAATGAACAAATGGTTTTGTGTTCAAATTTCCCTGAAAAAATATATTGAGAATAAGGACAACTATGAAAGGAAATTTGAAATCAAAATTAAGGTATATTTATTACGGACGATCCCTCAGTCCTCTTTTCGTTCTGTTAATGGAGAATTCTTCACAAACAGGGATCTTATTTGGAGTTGTGACGCTATAAACTTTGCGAAATCCTTGGGTTCCACAAGAGAGAAGAGAAAAGATCAACAGAACGGCGGAGAGTAAGGAAACTTCTACCGAACGGATATTTTAACGCTGACTTACTATAAGTTAACGGATTTAATACAAGAGAAAACTTCACACATAGCGAGGATGTTTTATAAAACTCAGTTTTACATCCACCGCGGTCAAACGTACGTCTTAGCATGCGAACAAAAATAAACTACGCTGACAAACCGTGTTTTAAACACATCTAACTTTTTGGTAAACGTCCAAAAAAAATGGTAAATCAAGAGAATGCTAGAAATATACTGAACTTTTGTGTTTGAAAAGTCTAAACTTCTCCTTTTACCTACTTTTGTTTCCTTTCGCAAATTGAATCAAGGTTTCGATTTCGGATTGTTGCAATGTTTTTCTTTTAAATTTTGCGCGGGTAATTTACGCGCGAGCGGCCACAGTTTACGCATTTGCGCATGAGCGAGCATTTGACCGCAGTGGAAGTTTTACATATTGCCCAATCTCGGTCCCAGGTCTTACCCTTTTTAAATTGGAAGAGGAAAGCCCTGGAATAGAGGTTGCATATTGCCTTACAATTTAGCACGCGAACTCTGAAGTTCAAAACCCAACTAACGATTGCGTTTTTCACTGCTGACAATCATAATAATGACGACAACCAACGGACCTTGAAAAAAGAAGCAAACAAAGTGGATCGAAATCCACCAACCACAACCCATGGACGTGAACTTTTGAATCCGCTGAAGTGAAATTCTGTTTCCTGAGAGGTCCGCTAAGATGATAGTCTCCTACGCCAGCCGTTATTTGTGTCGTCACGCAACGCTTCTCTCCCCACTAGTGGGAGAAGCGTTGCGTGACGACACACAAATAACGGCTGCGTAGGAGACTACTAAGATGATTGACGGCAGCGAAAAATACGACCGTTGATTGAATTGAGTTCGCATGTTATTGAAAGGAGCAGTAATACCCACCAGCCAGAAAATTCGATAAGTATAGGAAATCGTATGAACGCGAGTGCAATTCGTGATTTATGGGCACGAGTGATGTTTTGAAAGTTCTCAAAATTGCACGAGCCTTTAGGCGAGTGCAATTTGAGAACTTTCAAAACATCACGAGTGACCATAAAACACTAATTGCACGAGCAGTTCATACGATTTTTTGTTGATAATATTCTCAACAAAATTTTGCTGCGGCCATCACGCTACTCTGCACACGAAACGCTTCACTAGTTTCCAGAGTGTTCACATGTTTTATTTGAACGCGCAGGCAAACCAAGCGTGAACTTTTTGAAAGAATTACAGTACTATAGTTTAGAAAATATTTAACCATAACTTGAAAGCTTATTTCAATGCCATTAAGCGGCTAAAACGTCTCTACTTGTCCGGTACCGTTTATCACAATTCCGTATTGCACTCTATAACCTATTTATGCACTCGTCATTGACCAATTAGAAGCTGCATATTTTGTTGAGTATACTATAAAATGTTTTATGAGAGCATATTCTCGTGTGAAAAGTTAGTAATTTGCAGGTTTTAATTTCAGTTGCTGGTTTTACAATCTTTTACATGTACATGCACTCTGTTGGAACGCAAGCTCTCTCTTCTATTCGCCTTCTAAATAATAAAAGCGGCTTGTAAACTCGAGCTCAAGTTTGCTATCCACCATCGCACGAGGGAGGTTATTCCAATACACAAACTACAGAGTTCGGTTTCGTAATAGACTACGAGCAGTCCCTCATTTTTCTCAGGGATCGAGTGGACGAGCGCGCGCGAAGCCTCCTCGCGTCGCGTATTCTCGCGGGAGGTGATTTCCACGCGCTTTGCGCGCGCTCGCCCACTCGATCCCTGGGAAAAATGAGGGACTGCTCGTAGTCTATTTCGTAATGAATATATGGAAGACCTATAAACTGCGGATTAAAAATGAAATAAATTAAATGATCCTCGCGCGCGGTGAGTGAAGCAATTGCTTTTTCGCCTGAATTTTTTTTGTGGTGTGTCTGATTGGTTGTTATTTGCGCGCGAAAAATCACAAGCCAGTAACAACCAATCAGAGACATTGCACGGATGTCTGTAGAGCTACGTCATCAGTATGGAATTTTCCGATGTATCAAGATAAAGCCTTTAAAGGTCAGCGGTATACGCGGGAAAACGAAATCCCAACCTCGTTCCCAGGGTCTCTCTTCGCGTTTGGCGGGAAGAAGAGAGACCCTGGGAACGAGGTGAACACCATAACACAAGCGCTCGTGTTAGAAACAACTCCTGAGCCTTCGCGATCCGAGCCGCGCGGAGAATGGGGAAAGGCGCGAAAACAAAGCTCATAATTCGCGCCTCTCCCCAATCTCCGCGTGAAAAGAAAGCTTGGGCGCACGCGCCTTTTATTTACTGACTTTATGCTTTTTGGACACGTTTCAGCGCGTTGGTCATCTAAGACGCCTTGTGTTCACGCGAGTTACAATAGAGATAATGTCCTGTTTATTGAAACAATAAAAAACGTAAAAATACAAAAAGATTTGTTAATGTCAATAATAAACTTTCTTGTTTTTTTTAATCAACCTTTCCTTGGCATTTTACTTGTCAAAATGTTAAACTTTGAGTTTCAAGCTTTTTTTACAGGGTTTTTTTTCCGTTCATTTCTAGAGTCTAAACTTTGCGAAAATTAAACGCACGAAAATTTATCCTTATAAACTGGAAGGTATATTTATTACCTTCTGCGCAACGAATCGCGAACATTTTTCCCGCGCGAAATTTTAACCGGCCCTGCGCTGCGTTTCTCAAAAGCCCGAGAACTTTTCGGGCCCGACTCGCCCGAGATCTTGTCGGGGCTCGTTTCGCGATCGCGCGCCATTTTCGGGTTCCGCCGAAAAAGTTCTCCAACGCGCCATTCTATTGGGAATTTCGAGTACCTGTAAATTATCGGGCGGAAAATGACCTGACTTTTTTCGAGCATGAAATTTTCGTGCGCTCTAAGAAAGGCGAAAAAACGTTTTCGGGAACTCCACGGGATAGTTTACAGGCCAGAAAAGTTCACGAGGAATTGAAATGCATGCCAGTACGTTTCGAAACCCTCAGAATTTCGAAAATAAAAGGCATGAGCATAGTCACGACATTTTCCAAGAAAATCACTTGAGTTTCTTTAATAGACGACTAGAAATCTCGTTGAAAACCGGTTAGAGAATCATACAGAGTGAAAAGAAAAAAACACTTGGAAACAGGCTGAATCACATATTAGTATAAACCAATCAAGTCTATTTGGATAGACGAAATTTTCGTGACCTTTGTACTAATTTCGCAAACTTCCTTGTAGCAACAGCTGAAAACGATTAACCATTTTTGGTGAATTCCTTAGAAGATGATATTAAATTATTTATACGAGGACCGTCCGCGGAAACAAACTGTTTTGAAATTTCATATTTGCTTGTCGAACGCGTTATTACAAGATATAATCCGTCAACAAGATTTAATGTTCAGGGAGGAGGTAGATTAAAATAAAAGACTTAACTGGAATCCCATACCCGGCCACTTTTAAATATTCAACTTCAAAAACTGCTCCCGCAGTCGTCAAAATTTACAAACAACTCAGATGTTCAATATGGAGCACTGCAAATACAGCCGACTTCCATCGCGCGTCGTAATTGTTCTTCGACTACGCGATTGCAGGCTAGTTTTACTCACTTTTAAACACGAGACTGCAGGACTGCGGAAGCGCTAGTTTTTATTCTTCGACTACGGGACTATTGAACTACGGAAGCGCTAGTTTTACAGCTATGACACGTTATTTTAAATTCTGATAAATTCAAAAAATATATTTTCGAATTGAAGGAAAAAACTCAAAATAATAGTTTCACTGAGCTAGAAAAACACCAAAGAAATAATAATGAACCGAACAGGAACAAGGATGGTTAAGACTGGATTGCGAACGACAAACTTGAAAAAATTGGCTAACTTTTTCAAGATGCACCATTGGAAGTTTGTTTTATAAACTTGGTCTTCCAGTCCAACAGTGCTCTTGATTCGATTTTAATTATTGGTTCTAGAGCTACAGTTATTGTAGTAAAAAGCAATACTCTAGCTCACGTGTCTGCTGTAATTTCTTCTCTTCCTTTCCGGCTTTCTTCGCGTTTTCGTTTCCGCATCCATTCGCCATGAGCGATGGTAAATGCCTCAGAAAGCGCCAAACACATTGCTTTTGCTCTCTCCTCGGTCTTGAACACGAACGCTTGGCACTGCAGCTCGCCATCGCATTCAGCGATGAAAGAAAATATCGTATGGTTCCTTACATCCGTCGAACAGAAAGCGATGTCGAACAGCTTATAACAAAGCTCGTTTTTGCTCCCTTGCTCCGTCACGGTGAGTCCACGGGATATATTGGACGATATTAACAGTGAAACCTTTCGCCTCTTGCCTTTGCTTTGCAGAAGGCCGTGAAGCTTGTCGACGCATCTTGCACTGATCGCCAGCCCTTTCTCTGGTTGAAAATTGTCCTCCACTTTTGTTTTTCCAAGATAGCGCGCTGCAAAGGTAGGTTCTTCATCGTTTAACTCGTAGTAGCCTTTGGCTTTCTCCGATGAGAATTTTCTCCTAGGAGCTTTAGACTTGGCCATATAAAAAGAAAATAAATAACAATTGTTTTGAGCGCGATGTTGTATCAGCTCGAGACCTTTGTTGCCCTCAAAGTAAAGACAATAGACAATTAAACAGATCAATTTACTGTCCAGTTGTTTTTACGTAAGGTTAGATGATATTATACAGTTGCACTTTCCTATCACAACAAAATGTTCCAAAAATTGAAGAAAATAGGTCCGCAATGCGTACATGTAATTATTAAAGAAAGCGAAACATTCGAAACTAAGATGGCACGAAACACCCAAAACTCGAAAGCGAAGCACTCACTCCGACAAAACGCGAAACCGAAGCACCAAAGATTATAAATCGAACTGCCATATATCCGATATGCTGTTTATATTTTTCACATGGTTTTGTCCATGTATTCGCTGTGGGAGTTTATCACTTTCCTTATCGCGACAACGACATGATATTTCAAATTCTTTGCCGGTTACTCATGGTCACGCGCTGGCGTTGGCCAATTGGCAAACATTTGAATTTGAGCTCATCTGAGGTCATTACCACGAGCATTCAATAGTCAATTGGCCTCATAGCTGGTTGTTCTATTTTATGCGGCTACACCGTGCTGACGAGACCCAACCAGGTCGAAACAGCTGTCCACGGTTGCATTTTTGGCTTTCAGTTTGGACTCTATCATGTCGTTGTCGCTTTAAGTGTTCTACGTAGTATCAGCCTTGCTCACTTCATTTGAATTTCTATTTCTGGCTGATTTGATCTTTTACAGATCTTACGTATACCAGCAGCATTTTCGTTCGCGGTCCTTTGCTACTTTATTCACTGCCAAAATAAAACTCGAAAACGAGGAACCCAAAGGCTCTAAAACGAGTCTGGATAACGAAGCACCCAAACTGGAAAACCTACAACCAGGAGCATTTCTACAACTTATTTCCCCTCGGCCAGTATACTAATTTCCCTGGCGGGGACGGGGGAGTATGTCCGAGGGTCCGAGGGGCTTAGGGATGGACCATTTTATTTTGAGGGGGGGGGGGGGGGTTGGGCAATTACCAAAAAAAATTCTTGCACAGCAAAAGCAAAGCACACAAGCAAAAGGTGAAAAAAAATCGTGCACAAACTCAAGACGGAAAAAAAATTCGAGCTCCGAAAATTGCCCACCCCCCCCCCCCCCCCCCCCCTCAAATAAAATGGTCCATTCCTTATCACCGCGGGAGAACCTCGGATGGGCTTCCAACCCAAGGGATTTGACAGTAACTCGGGCCCAATCCCGTTTCGGAATTCTGGATTTCACTCATGCTCCACTCCTGCGCGATGCGCTCCTCATGCGCGCGCCATGCGCGCGAGAATCTCGAGAAGTTCTGACGGAGTCACTGGGAACGAACTTCCTTCGTCGGATGTAGAGCTGTAATCCAAATATTTAATAGTATGTTATAAATATAAATTTAATGTTTTTCCTTCTAAACTGAAACGGAAAAAGCTCATGAGTTGATCGTGACCATCTTTGTACGCGATATGCGGAAGTGAAATTTTATATTCTGAAACGTTTTTTCCCGCCAAAAATCACTTTGTCGCCTACAGAATGTTGCGTGACATCACTCGTGTTCGATCGAGCGAGATTTGAAGAGGTTTCTTTGTACTTGACCGGCTTGTAAAAATGCAAATTTCGGCTTTTTCACTCGGGCTGTCCATTGTTCGACAGAATTGCTCTTTTTAAAAAGTCACCTGCTCTTGGGAAATCAGATTCAACATCGACGCCGCAAAAAATAGCCCGAATTATCCGTCCTCCCTTCAGCACCATTCAAAGGTCTTCAAAGCCAAAGGTCGTCGTGAACTATATAAGCTTACGAGTCGTTTTGTTATTGGTAGAAAATAACGTCTTGGGAGAATTTATTAAGACGGAAACGTGAAATAGTTTGCTAATACAGGAAGTCTAAGAGCTAATAAGACGCAAGTGGCGAATAAAAAGATTTAAAAGAGATCTACACAAAGAGCTCCAAACTAAAGATGGCGGCCGACAGATTGCGCTTTTATCCAGTTGTGTTCGTTTGCTGTCTCGTCGTTGCCTTTGGGAGCCACGTTAGAAAATTAACCTCAGATGACTTGAGAAATGTAGGACAATCCACGAAGAAAGATTTTATCGCTGTGTTCTTTGATAAACTTGGTAAGTAAGCTTATCAATTTTTATGCTGTAGTTTCACGCACACTAATTTCTTCGAAGATCGTAAGATAAATTCGACAGAAGTGGAGTACGTTTCTTTGTTTATTCTATGTTATTTATTTTATTTTAGCAATTAGAAAGGCCTATCCAAAGTTTATCAGGGAATTTGACAAATCTTCTGATGTTTTGGATCCATTTGGGATCGAATTAGCCAGGGTAAGCAACATTATTAAAACGCTCTTTACAAATTTTTAGGTAAGCGTATAATTATTTAACAACTTGTATTGATCACTTTATCTGAATTTTGAGTTATCATTCCAATTTTTTGAGTCTAAATAGAGATAAAATGTTTGTTTAAAAATAAGTTCTATTCTTGCAGGTGGATTGTGCCGAACAATCGTCGGTTTCCAAATGTTCCTCTAACGAGCACAAAATATCTGTTTACAGGTAAACTTAGCGTAGATTAATCACAACAGCCATTTTTTTACGAACAGTCGAATTAGAAGCCATTAACCATTTATTTTTCTTGTATTTTATTTTGGATTTTCAGAAGAGACGATCCAAATGTTTCAGAAGACCTTGATCTTAGCTACATGTTCAATGAAGATTCGATCGTTGCAAATCTGCTTCAGTAAGCTATATACCTGTGAGAATTAATGTATGTGGGTCGATGTTAAATTCAGCATAACAAATGGACCTTAAATTACCCTAGTTTGCATTATCACCTACGGGAATTTATATGCACATATGGTTTATGAGGTGTTACAATTTATTATTTGTTTAATTGCTTCATTTTGCTTGTATTTTTAATAACAAAATACTGGTAACTGTTTGCCTTGATGGATTCATATGCTAGCGGCAGGTGCATGCTTATGAAAGTATTAACTCAACCAGGATAAAATAAATTTTAAGGAGATTGGGGGGGGGGGGGGAGTTAAATTATATATATATACATTGGGACCCCGCTATCTTAACTCAAACCCATTCACCTTACCTTGCCCTTGTTTTTCAGTCATTTACTATCGGCTAATAACTCGAACCCCCGCTATCTCGAACTATTTTTTGTTTCGAGTTAGTGGGGTTCTACTGTAATTTATAATTTTTTTTGGGGGGGGGGGGGGGGGGGGGGGGGGGGGGGAGGTGGGACATCAGTATCGTGGGTTCGAGTCACACTGAAATCTCAGATTTTTAAAGTGTTGTGAGACATACTAAATGTGCTTCATAATTAATTATTTGTTTTTGATATATATTAAAAATATTGGAAAGCAATAATTTATCTGCTCTGACTCAGTCAGTTTATTGTTAATTTCTTGCTTTAATCAAGGATTGCGTTAAGTGACGACTTCTATTACATTTCTGATGAACCCTCTTTTAATGAAGTTCTTAATGAAGGCCGGGGAAGAAACGATGTTATCCTTTGTTTTGTCAAAGGACTCGGAATGAAAGGTTAGTCAAGAATATGTATGTATCAAGCCACTGAATAATATTTTGTATTTATTATTATGTACTAGCTTGCAAAAATTTTTTTGTTGTTGTCGTTGTTTTTTTTACTGAATAGAGGCATGGAAAAAATGCCATGCCTCTATTCAATTTAACGCTACAAATACTGTCGTGAGCTCTCTGCTTTTTTTCTTTTTCAGTTTTTCTCTAGTAATATTATTTATTACTAAGATTACATACTGTACCATAAAATTCTTATTAATAAGACTCCCCTGAAAGTAATTAAGCCACCCTCCCTCTCCCAAATATTAGCTTTAAGTTAGTATAAAAATGTTATTGTCATTTGTCAGAATATGCCCTAATAGGGTCTTATTAACAAACATTGTAAATTTGCTACTAAACTAATGACTACATATTAAATTATTAGTATTAGTAAAAATCTATTAGTAAAAATCTACTAGTATACTAATGCAAATGCGGCAAATTTTAGTTGGCTGAGCTGCAGTGTATACAAGTGGCTGGAGGTCGTCTACAAAATAGCAGCTTCTTCTTATTTCTCTGAAGTTTCGGAATTTTTTCTGATGCATGAGTACCACTACCATTTCATTATAATTTTTTGCTCTCAATTTCTATGAGTGATAGTTGATTCGGCCTGCAGCCTCATCGACTATCACTATAGAAATATCAATCTCATAATCTAATAATATTGTTAAATATTGGGACTGCTGAAACTTAAATAACTTACACAAATGTGTCTTCTCTATAATTTCTTTACCTTAAGAGCATCGCCACTTTCTAGAGTTGGTACATTACTCTAAACACGAGGCACTCTTTGCCCTGACCACAGATGATCAAGTCGCAAAGAAGTTTGGGTAAGAGAACTTACATGTAGTAGGGGTGCACATGTTTTTGTGGGGGAGTGGGTTGTCGGCTATGCTTGGATTTTATAATTATTAAACAATTAATTAACATGAGGAAAAGATTGGGTTGTTGCCCGGGGGGACTCCCATATGAAAATGATGGGGGTGATCATCGTACCTTTTAGGGGTTAAAATTTGTGTTTTGGTACTGCTTAGTGTGTTAAAATATAAAATGACTGCTATTGTAGTTATTCTGGTACCTTTTAGGGTATTAAGCCGGAAGAAAATAGTATATAGTTTTGCTTTAGAATAATTATTATTGGTACCGTCTTAGGGGTGTAAATAAATTCACGCCACACCCTCAAAACGAGATTCTGGTACCTTTTAGGGGTTCCTTTAAAAATGTCTGACGATCACCCCCGTCACTTTTATATGGGAGCCCCCCCCCCCCTTGGGGGTTGTTGTCATGCATTTGACACTAAATTAATTTTCAATGCATTTTACTGGATCATGTTCTGCAAGTTGTTGATTAATGTTGATATTTACAGTCTCTCTACAGATCGCAATGCAGCCGTGTCTCTTTTTCATTGTAAGCAAAAGACAAACAGCAAAGATCAATGCGTTTCGACTCAATACAAAGGGAAAATTAACAAGACTCCACTGATAAGATTCCTCAAGACCCGAACGCTTCCAAAATATGTAAGTACCATGTGCGGCCATTACATGCAGATTACAGTAAGTTGAATTGAAATATTGAATACAGTCTAATTTGTGCGGACACCTTTTTTTTTTTACACTGTTTTTTATACCGAAAAATTTTAGTGTGTCGATCGAGAGAGTAACCTAGACGATGTCTAACCTACTCTTCATATTTACACACCTCAGGGAATGCTCTGACTAGTATCCGCTTTAAATAGAGGGTATCCACTTAATATATAATATATACTGGTATATTATTTACAGTAAATTAGGGAACTCATACATGCAAAGTAAATTACACGCACGCTGTACAATCTTGCACCCCACACATGGGCCACTGTTCACAATTTAGAACAGCATCAGTCCGTCTGGCTGATGCATACCGTTTAATAAAGGGTGTCCACTTAATACGGTGCCCGCTTAATACACTAAAAATGTTTGCCAGACATTTTTAGTGTTAGCATTAGACCGACATACATGTACACTGACTCTGAATCGAAAGAGTGTCTGAGCCAGCCGTTGGTTTTGTTTGAATGTTTTTTTGTTTGTTTGTTTTGTTTGAATGTTTTTTTGTTTTTGTATTTCAGTGTCTCCTACCCGAGTCTTTATATTAATTATTGCCTTGCAGACCCTGGGGGGGGGGGGGGAACTTTGATTTAAAAGTTTCGGAGTGAGTGTCGTACCATTTATGGGGTTAAAATTCATGGTTTGCATGGTACCGCTTAGGGGTGTTAAAATCAGCCGACTGCTGAAATGTCTTTAATACATGTATCTCATTTGTTGTCTGTCTTGCAGGTTATTCTCCCTAGAAACAGAACAACAGTATTTGATTCATTAGCGCTGCCTCTAAACAGAGTGTTTGTGTTCAGTGATAAGATTTCTGAATTTGAAACTGAGGAGCTGGAACAAATGGTCATGGGGTTTCAAGGTTCCATTGGAGTCATTCTAGTTGACGTGTAAGTCTTCTTCTTCAAATAAAACTCCTTAAATTTCATCATCACAATTTATAGCGGGAGACGCGGTGGCTAGGCTCGATTACCAGCCGCTGTTCGGTGAAAATGAGCCCACGCTCATCCCCCGAAGGCACTTCTCAGGGAGGAACGAAGACCAGACTCGAGAGAGCGGCGGAAATCGAGCATACATGGTGGCCTAATGGTTAGCGTGTTGGACTCCAGATCAAGCGGTCCAGGTTCGAGCCCTGGCCGGGATCATTGTGTTGTGTTCTTGGGCAAGACACTTTACTCTCACAGTGCTCTCTCCACCCAGGAGTATAAACAGGGCAAGACACTTTACTCTCACAGTGCCTCTCTCCACCCAGGAATATAACGGATACTGGCGAACTGTTAGGGCAACCTAACAAAATGCTGGGGGTAACCTGGCATTGTCCTAGCATCCCACCCAGGGGGAGTAGCAATACTCCTAGTCTGCTTCATACTACGGAAACTGGGATAAGCTCCGGCAGTGTGGGACAGTTTGGCTCGAGTGAGGCTTTACTTTTTTTTACCTTACCTCTAATACATAGAAGAATAAACATCCATGAGTGCAATGATGGAAATATGAATTTTTCCTTGAGTATATTGTGCTCACTTGTGAGATATTAAGTTGAACACAAGAAGAGAAATGTCATGTCTCCAAGCAACCACTTATTTTTGTTTAATACAGTCAAACCTCCTGTAAGTGGACACACTAGGGATCAGTAAAAGTGTCCACTTAGAAGACTGGTGGTTGCTTATGGGAGGTTTAAAATATACTGTGTTTGATGTAGCTGGGACCATGACGTTTTTAAGTGTCCACTTACGGGAATTAAGTGTCTGCCTATGGGAGGTGTCTGCCTACATGAGGTGTCCGTTAGCAGAGGTTCAACTGTACATATACTCTTTTAAACCATTTTTGACCATTTCTGAACAAAGGTCATGCAAACATTTCCAAAAAAAATTCCGATGATTTTCTGAAGGTTAGCGAAGATGGCCAAGTTATATCCAAAGATGTTTCGATAAGCTCCGGTGGTGTGGACCACTTTGGTCCAAGCACAAGTACTTTACCTGTGGCTAAGGATATTGTATATAAATTATAGTTTTGTACTGAGTGTTCCTAGCCTGGTGTTAAACAAGATGTGTGTCCTGTAAGTTTAGTTTACTAATGAATAAAATTAATGGAATTATTGTTTCATTGAAATGCTTAGCAATGACCACAAGGATATGCTTGCATCATTTGGCCTGGCAGAAGAAAGCAATTTCCCAACAGCAGCCTTTGTACCATTCAAGGGCAACAATGATAACATGGTAGGAAAGATTAACTACATTGTATAATAACTTAATAATAAAAATTTAATAATAATAAAATGTTGTTGACCATTGAAGTCAAGGCTGCGGCAATGTGGCTGAGTGGTTAAACACTGGATTTGAGATATAGTTTCGTGAAGGGGCCAAGGGAGCCTGCTGCTCCCTTTGTTGTTAGTAACATTTTAAAAGGCCTGAATTGGCCCCTCCACCATCCCCCTTCAGGTGCACTGCAGTTGTCGCCCATTCAACTGCTGCGCTGACTGATCACTGCGTGTAGTTCAAGTTGTAGTCTGGTCTTCCAAAGTTCAGTGGAGGCACAGTGTCCATATGGTTAGCGCGAAAATTAAATGGGTACTGGGACCTGAAAAAATGCTAGGGGGTAACCTGAGATACCCCCATATTAAAGTGACAGGGGTGATCGTCAGAAATTCTGAAAGGAACCCCTAAAAGGTACCTAAATCTCATTTTGTGGGCGTGGCTCCAATTCATTTTAACCCCTAAGAAATTTGAGACGGCGCGGCTCAACGTGACATGAAATGTTACAAAAACCAATATTTTTCGCACTTTTAAAATTATTTTCAGATATGCTATAAGTTAAAAATGATAACTAAAGTATCCAGAAGTAAACACTCATGACTTTGGTAGCAAAATCTTTTTTTCTTCTCGCAGACATTTTTGGCCGCCATCTTGGTGTACCAAACTGGTACACCAATATGGCGGACCCATACTAAGTTCTGTAATTTTCCAAATATTGTTTCCCCAATAACTTTGTTGCAATGAACACTACCAATCAAAACTTGGGGAATATATTTATTTCCACCTACTCTACAATCGCTGAGTTTATTGATGTTTTTGAATGCACGCAAAACGATTTTATTATTTTGGTGAAAACGATCTATACCCTAATAAGTGGTACTGGCCTCGGACTTACGGTCACTGTGGTCGTTTTAGATTTAAATGCACTAAGTGGTACCAAACCACAGATGTTAACCCCTAAAAGGTACAGTAATCACCCCCATCACTGGTAGTCACCCCCCCCCCCCCCCGACCCTTAAATGTAACTGATAATATGTTATGTAGCCAATTATTTTGTTTGTTTGTGTGACATTCTTGCATTCTGTTGTTTGCTTGGCCTTCGACTAACTCTAGTTGTTTGTTTTCTTTCCTTAGACGTACATAGAATTGTACCCAGAGAATGTTGTGATGTTTACTATAAACAATCTGAAAAATTTCATCAAGCCATTGTTGAGATCCTTCAGAAGAATACAATAGAATAGGTTTGTTTATTTGCTTGTACAGTCCTACCTCCACTTACGGCCACCCCTCACTAACGGCCACCTCTTTATAACTGCCGCTGCATCTCTCTATAACAGCCACCCCTCTATAACAGCCAGCCCTCTATAACAGCCACCTCTCTATAACGGCCACCTCTCTATAACAGCCACCTCTCTATAACAGCCACCTCTCTATAACGGCCACCTCTCTATAACAGCCACCTCTCTATAACAGCACATAACAGCCACTTCTCTATAACAGCCACCTCTCTATAATTGGCCCCCTCTATAATGGCCTTCTCTCTATAACAGCCACCTCTCTATAATGGCCCTCTCTATAATGGCCTTCTCTCTATAACAGCCACCTCTCTATAACAGCCACTTCTCTATAACAGGCCACCTCTCTATAACAGCCACCTCTCTATAATGGCCCCCTCTATAATGGCCTTCTCTCTATAACAGCCACCTCTCTATAACAGCCACCTCTCTATAATGGCCCTCTCTATAATGGCCTCTCTCTATAACAGCCACCTCTCTATAACAGCCACCTCTCTATAACAGCCACCTCTCTATAACAGCCCCCTCTCTATAACAGCCACCTCTCTATAACAGCCACATAACAGCCACCTCTCTATAACAGCCACCCCTCTATAACAGCCACCTCTCTATAACAGCCACCTCTCTATAACAGCCACCCCTCTATAACAGCCAGCCCTCTATAACAGCCACCTCTCTATAACGGCCACCTCTCTATAACGCCCCTCTCTCTATAACGGCCACCTCTCTATAACGGTCACCTCTCTATAACAGCCACCTCTCTATAACGCCCCTCTCTCTATAACGGCCACCTCTCTTTAACGGCCACCTCTCTACTAACAGCCACCTCTCTATAACGCCCCTCTCTCTATAACGGCCACCTCTCTATAACGGCCACCTCTCTACTAACAGCCACCTCTCTATAACGCCCCTTCTCTATAACGGCCACCTTTCTTTAACGGCCACCGCTCTATAGTGGCCGCCGCTGTACAACGGCCGCCACTCTATAACGGCCATCACCAATCAGAGCACAAGTTACATGTACATGTACCTGGTTGTACATTTTGTTCTATAAACGTCACTGCCAACCAATCAGATGGCGTGTTATACATGTATTACGTATTTCAGCTGCAGTGTAATTTTATAATCTCATGGTGTTTATTTCTTGTTCTCCACAGCTGAAGCGTCGTCTTTACAGAAACTTTCATTTGCAGAATACAATGATGCCATGAGGATCATGGAAACAAATTACCTTTTGGCTCTGGACTTTCTGTTTTGTAGTTTTTTGCCAGGAAGGTACATAGTACACGTGTGTGAAACCTCTATGTGCGGCACATTCCAGCTAAATAAGTACATCACGTTTCAGTCGCATTGAATGTAATAGACCTTTCTCCAAAATGGCCGCCTCAATTAAAAATCAATACCATGCACCTGAAAGACCACCTCTTGTTTGATAATTGTACAAAGTTTGGTTAGGTTTAGGTTCTACCTGAGTCTAGAAAACAGAAGTTGAAAACTGGAAAATTTAGAGACGTTTGTATGACTGGGGTATATGCCGCGCTTGTCTCGCCTCCAATTTTCGGCGCGGCATATACCCCCAGTCATACAAACGTCTCTAAATTTTCCAGTTTTCAACTTCCGTTTTCTAGACTCGGTAGAAACCTAACCTAACGAAACTTCGTACGATCACTAAACAAGAGGTGGTCTTTCAGGTGCTGCTATTGATTTTCCGCTCACTTTAATATGAATTTGCGGCGGCCATTTTGGAGAAAGGTCTATTCAAGTCCCAGAAAACTATCTAAAATCGCTTTAAATCAGCGCAATTATAACACAAATAGCAAAGTAGAACACCGTCACATTGCTTCCACGGTGTATTACTGGGAGTACATGTAAGTGTTTCATTGATGCAAAGAATTGTTTTTCTCTCCACAGACCACAAACCATGCAAAGCATTTTCCAAAACATTACGGCGTATAGTGCGAACATTTGATAGGGCAGGGGAACACAGCATCGCCATGGCATATGTGAAGACATCCATACACAAAAAGAGATTTGTAAGTATATTGTATCGACAGCTTTCAGATTTGAAGTTATTAACGTGTGTAGTCAAGAGAGGATGATGTAAGAGAAGGATTCCCCGTGCCCCATGATAATTTTTTGAAATCTATTAATAGTTTCGCGCCATGCTGCGAAAGTTATTTTTATTTCCATCTGATCGAGGCTCCAACATCACGTTACTCGAACTGACCAATCAGGTAGCGCTCTTAAAATAGCTCAGCTTTGAACTGAAAATTAAAATAAATTTCAAAAACATTAACATTGGAAGAGACCCATGCTTCTCTTAGATCATCGTCTCTTGGTGCAGTACAGTGTATAAAATAATCGAGATGCTGAGTGCATTGTGATTGGTCAATAGCTATTATTTCTCTGTAATAACTGTGTTAACGTTTTATTTTCAGGAAGGAGAGACGTTTCCAGTCATTCACCTGCATTTGTCCAAATCCAGTGAAAATTTTCTTCAATACACTAGCAAACTGGAATATGAAGAATTGATGGATTTTATATCAAGTCACACAAAGTAATATGAATTCGAACTTTCAAATATATGACTGCTTATCATAGGTTTAATTGAATTTTTATCTCCTAAGAGTCACAAAACTAGTTGATGTCCACTTTGGAAAAGTTGAAAATCGAACAGTAGCACATGAAAGTACTGCTCAATAGCTTTCATTTGAATGGTCACACAGTTAGGGTTTCATCCACAGACTCAAAAGTTAGAACCACCTTGTACAACATAATCAACAGTACCACATGAAAGTACTGCTCAATAGCTTTCATTTGAATGGTCACACACTAGGGTTTCGTCGCGGCCTTTTGTGTGTGTTTTACGCAAAATAATTGATAATACTTGTTTGCAACCCTGTACTAATGCGACTTATTATTTGGGTTTCCTAGGATCAAGAGGCCTGTATCTCTGCCTCCAAGTTTGTCAGATGTGGCACCCATTTCATTCCCGCATTCTAATGAAGAAAAGGATGATAGTGAAGAATTTCTTGAAGAACTGGAGGAAGAAAGAGAATCACTGGACTCCAATGAAGAAACTGAGGAGGACTCTGGAATATTGCCAGGTCTTTTTTTAATCTCGATCCTCAATAGTATAAATTTACCGAAAATTAAAGGAGCTACGTCACGGATGGTGCATCTTGAAAAAATTGGCCAATTTTTTCAAGTTCGCTGTTCGCAATCCGTCTTAATCTTCTCCATCCTCAACCATCCTTGTTCCTGTTTGGTTTATTGTCACCTCGTTGGTGTTTTTTACCTTAGTAAACTATTATTTTGAGTCTTTCTTCAATTTGAAGGTGATTTTACACTTCGCAAACATGACCTAAAATATCGTGACAGCTCCTTTAAATTTAGCCTGACAAACTTATAGATATTATAAACTGATAACGACTACGCCATTTAGTAACTGTAGTAAATATGAGACGAATACAGTTGAACCTCTCTACAACGGCTAGTTATTTCGGCCCCAAGATGTCCGTTGTAGGGAGGTTTCAATTAGAGTAAAGTGTATGTATCGTTGTACGGTTGGGACGAAAAATCCTGGCTGTCGGTTGTAGCTAGAGAAATGGCCGTCAGTGGAGGTTCGACTGTTCGTTAAATATTGAACGAGATTTTTCCTTTGAAAACCGTCTAATTTACAGAAGTATGTATGACTTTTATGGCTGGGTGGCAAAAATGCCATGAGCCATACAAACGTCTGTAAATATTGCAGCCTTTAATTGCATCGTGTCAAGCAGGTTTCAAGCCGTTTCCAATCAAACTTGGCACACTACTGTAACTAATTTTACATGCCCTTTCTTGTTATGATATTTGTTTTTAAATAATATTATTGGATGAATTTCAAAATTCGATTTGTAAACAACGTCAGCAAATATTTCCCTCTAGAGCGGTTTTCGTAAAACCAAAACCAAAGCGCTACTAATATGCCATTTCGGAGCTTCCTTTTGCCTCTGTTTCAAAACGAGTCCGGGCCCGGTTGTTCGAAAGCCGATTAACGCTAATCCAGGATTGAAAGTTAATCAAGCCTTTAATTTCTCTTGTATAGAAGTGTTTTTCTCTGTTAATGTTTTGTAAAGTTTAAGATTAGTCAAAACGAAAAATATAAACAGAAAATCTCACTGAAAAGTTACAAAAATGAAATCAAAATTCACGCTAATCCTGGATTAGCTTAATCGTCCTTTAAACAACCCGGATCTTTCTTATGGAAATGAGTTTGATTTACAACACAATGAACTTGTGAGTAAAACTCATTTCCATATGAAAGGTTGTGCACCAGGACTCGTTTTGAAACAGAGGCAAACGGTCAAAACATACCCTATTTCAAACCAAAACGGCTCAAAAGCCAGTTCTGGTATTTTTCAGAACAGGAAAGTCCAGAAATTAATTTATTCATGATTTTAATTTTCAGATGAGGAAACAGAGGATGACGAAGTGTCGGCAACAGTTCTGAAGGCCAAACCAGCCGTTGTCGCAGAGAGCCTGGTACCCACGTTGACTGACAAAACATTTGATGTCATCAAGAAAGAAAATGATGTATTGGTTGTGGACTTCTATCAACCATGTACGTTGTTTTGTTTTTAAGGCCTGGCTAAACTAGGAAACATGTTTCCGGAAACATTGCTGCAGACGCAATGTTTCCCAGTTTAGCCACGCAAGAACCATTGCTTCCGCAGCAAATTTTGCGTCTCGGAAGCAAGAAAGTGTTTTTGAATCAAGTCAAAAACATTTTTGCTTCACCGACGCAAATTTTGCTTCTGAAACATACGTTTCCCAGTTTAGCCACGGAGGAAACATTTTTACTAGTTTAGCCACCAGAGCAGCGAAACATTTCTCGTGCTTCCCGCTAGTTTAGCCACCCAGGAAACATTACAGGAAACAATGTTTCCGCAACAATGTTTCCTAGTTTAGCCAGGCACAGGAAACATTACAGGAAACAATGTTTCCGCAACAATGTTTCCTAGTTTAGCCAGGCACAGGAAACAATGTTTCCGGAAACAATGTTTCCTACATGTAGTTTAGCCAGGCTTTTAGTTACTACAGTCTAAACTCTCTACAACGGCCACCCTGGGACGGAATTAACTGGCCGTTGTAGAGAGGTGGCCATTGTAGAGAGATGACCGTTGTAGAGAGGTGGCCGTTAGTGGAGGTTCGACTGTAAAATTCAAATTTCAACTCGGGTTTATTTCATAGAGCGTTCATTTCAGCGTCTTTTATAAAGTGCCGCCTTGATTTTCGCAACACTTATTTCTGTTACCGAACATATAGGCAGTTAATTTCTTATAGCAAGCATAAGGTAAACCAAAACCTTCTCGAGTGTTTGCATCTCTCCACAACGGCCACCCTGGTGCAGAATTATCTGGCCGTTGCAGAGAGGTGGCCGTTGTAGGGAGGTTTCAATAAGAGTAAAGTGTATGGATCGGCGCACGGTCGGGACGAAAAATCCTGGCCGTTATAGAGAGGTGGCCGTTATAGAGAGGTGGCCGTTATAGAGAGGTGGCCGTTATAGAGAGGTGGCCGTTATAGAGAGGTGGCCGTTATAGAGAGGTGGCCGTTATAGAGAGGTGGCCGTTATAGAGAGGTGGCCGTTATAGAGAGGTGGCCGTTATAGAGAGGTGGCTGTTATAGAGAGGTGGCCGTAAGTGGAGGTTCGACTGTATTATTATCAGAGTGTGCATCAAAATTTTGTAAAAGTTTCTGTCTTTTGCCTCTGTTTCAAAATGAGTCCTGGTGCTCAATCTTTTCTATGAAAATAAGTTTGATTTGCAAGACAATGAACGTGCAGGTAAAACTCATTTCGATATGAAAGCCGGGTTGTGCACCAGGACTCGTTTTGAACAGAAGCAAAAGGCAACTCGTAAATGGCATATTTGCATGCTTTCAATTTATCCCGTAACGCTATCATAATTGTGAATATTCTTGACTGTCACTGTTTCATTTGTGTTTTTACCTTTCAACAAATGTTATTTCTATTCCAGGGGACGCCCGATGCAAAGCTTTCTTACAGCCCTATGTTGATGCTGCTGCTCATTTAAGTGAGTATTTATAAAATACCGCAAACATCCGAAAGTACGCCTCAACTGTACCCCCACCCCTCCCCCCTCCCCCACCTCCCACTACACCACAGGAGAAGCCACGGTCTGTAGAGGAAGAATAGCCAATACTAGTAGTCACCCACGGTCTGTAGTCTCCCTATTCGCCACTTTAGAAACGAGAAACAATCTGGGGCGAGTCACATCTCGCAGTCGCTTGTGGGACCGTTACTGGGGACGTGTCATCAAGCTGGCCGCCATTTTGTCTCCAGAAACGATCCCACAAGTGACTGCGAGATGCGACTCGCCCCAGATTGCCTCTCGTTTCTAAAGTGGCGAATTTCTGTTATAAAATAAAGCCTACAGCATGCTACGTACCGTCATACCGTGTTCACATGAGAGCGCGCGTTATATGAACAAAATTTTATTAACTTGAATTAACATATTTTGTACAGGTAACCTGGATGTTGGAGAATTTTCTATCAAGTTAGCCCGCGTCAACTGCTTTGACTGGACGGACGTGTGTCAAAGAAATAACATTACCGTTTATCCAACAATCAAGATGTTCCGGTGAGTTTGATATAAAATCTGTCACACGACGAGGCTAGGCAGGCTTAGGCCCCGTCCACATTAATGCGTTTTCGTTTGCGTTTAGCCTATCGTCCACACTACAACGATTGAAAACGCTGATCGTTTTCATCGAAAACCAATCTCGTACCCAGAGTCAACGGTTTCCTCAGTCAGCGGTTGTCGTCACCAGGTTAGACTCTGGGGAATGGAATTTTGAATCCCAGAAATCTGGTATTCCGGCCATTGTTTGTTACACGAGACAGCCAATCAAAAAATTCGATATTTATTCCATTCCCCCAGAGTATAACCTGGCGACGACTACCGCTGACTGAGGAGACCGTTGACTCTGCGCACGAGATTGATCGAAAACGCATATATTTGAAAACGCTGTCCAGAGTGGAGACATTTGAAAACGGAGCTCTGGTGTCATTCACATCACAAACATATCTGTTGCATACGTAGATAACTGTTGTAGCGTTTTCGAGCGTTGACGACCCGAGTAACGGCTGCGAAGGAGACCACTAAAGACACTAAAGAGAGTAATCTAAATATTCATTTCTTCCACTTGTTTATCCCGCAGCAAAGGCTCCGATGAAGTCATTTACAAGGGACCGTTAGACAGTGATCACCTGGCCAAAGCGGTCTTGCTGTAAGTACATCTGTACAGTCGTTGAACAAGGACGTGTTTTGGCGGGAAACTCGACTCCAAGAGTTTTACCGAGTGCGCGGTTTTCAGTGGGGATGTTGCTTAGTAACATAATGTATCCTAAGCTGACGTGACAACGTGCGTAGTGTCATGTCATTTCTGAATGAACAATGTAAAAGTCGAATACTCTTCGTGCATTTTAACATGACGGTGTTCTTGGGCAATATACTTTAATCTCACAATGGCTCTCTTTGCGTAGGAGTATAAATAGGTACCGGTGAACTGTTAGGGTAAACTGATAAAATGCTGGGAGGTAACCTGTGATGGACTAGCATCCCATCCAGGGGAGTAGCGATACTCCTAGTCGCTTCATGCTACAGAAACTGCAGCTAACGCCGACCTGTCAGAGCGGTTTTCAATTGGTGAAGTAAAACTGAAACCAAAGCAATTACAATAGCCAATAACAACAAACGTAAACAACGCAATGAGCCAATGAGAACTCGAAGCAAATACACGTGACCGGCACTAAGCGCGGGAAAACGCGCGCGTGTGACCAAGACGTGATTGGTTTTGGTTTTGCATCTGATTGGTTGAATAGGTTGGGCGAATTTTTTAAACCAATCATAGAGCGTAGTAAAGCAATTTATTGATCTTTTGTTGAGTTTATCCCACAGAACTGACGCAAGTCACTCTTATTTCGCGGAGGAATGTGATTTATCTTATTAACATGTAAAATTATCTTGTTCTTAGACTCCAACCTACTGTTCCCTTAGCGCTTAACAGCAAAGACGAAGTCGATATGTTTTTCGATGGTAAACTCCCCAAACTGGCCAAGACGGCTACCAACATTGCAGTTATAGGCATGTTCTTGGATAAAAACGACAAAGGCAAGTATTTTAAGCCGGCTACTAGTTGCTAACTATTAACCCACTGTCAAAGCTCAAATTGAAAAAAAATTCCTAAATTGCATTTTAAAAATATGGAAAGACAAACAGTATCCCATGAAAGTACTGCTCAATAGCTTTCATTTGAATGGTCACACACTAGGGTTTCATCCACAGACTTAAATGTTAGAACCACCTTGTACAGCATAATAAACAGTACCACATGAAAGTACTGCTCAATAGCTTTCATTTGAATGGTCACACACCAGGGTTTCATCCACAGACTTAGAGTTAGAACTGAACACAATTATAATTCACTTGATGCTTGATTCTGGGAGTGAAAGGGTTAAAATTAAAGCTGTTGATGGCTATGATATGTTCAAGGTGGTTCTAACATCTCAGTTATTTTCAGTAATTAATAATGATTGTGTCATTTTTTACAGAATTCGAAGCTTTTGGATCTGCGGCCCAGTCTCTGTACAGCAAGTTTCTCTTGGGTTATGTAACTGGTGAAACAGCAAGAACCTTGTAAGTTGATGTTTTTCCCCTTTACTTTGCTTGTCGTGTCCAGATATCCAGATTAATCGTACACAAGCACACTCTATTCTTCACCAAATTGGAGCGCGAGCGTGGCTTCGTAGCTCAGTTGGTAGTCTAGTGGGACAAGTTATCCGTCGCTATCTTAGAGGGGAAAAAAACCTGGCTACAAAATCTCTGCCCTTTTGCGTTTCAAATTACCCGCACGCCGCCATCTTGGATTTGATGACGTGCCGCAAAATGGCGGCGCGCGGGAAATTTAACCCCCAAAATGGCTGATATTTGTGTCCAATTTTCCGTACACTTGAACGTTTTTCCAATTTATTTCAGCAGATTTTCAGTTTAGACAATATTTTCAACAATTTAACGGCCATTTTAAGACTACCACGGTCATTAGATGTTAGACTGCCGCGTTGACGCTCAAGCTGTTTTGACTGTTCGACGTTTCTTTACAGATCCGCTGAATATGGCCTTAAGCTTCCCTCGCTCTTGGTGTTCAAACGAAACGACCCCTATCAACCGATGGACGTGTTTGAAAACCACTTCACTTCCCAGTCCGTTGTTGACTTTGTTCTTCGGTCAAACATCCCGTCATTTGTAAGTATTGGCAATAAAACGCATCATATTATTGCTGTACAAGGTGGTTCTAACTTTTAAGTCTGTGGATGAAACCCTAGTGAGTGACCATTCAAATGAAAGCTATTGAGCAGTACTTTCATGTGGTACTGTTTATTATGCTGTACAAGGTGTTTCTAACTTTTGAGTCTGTGGATGAAACCCTAGTGTGTGTGTGACCATTCAAATGAAAGCTATTGAGCAGTACTTTCATGTGGTACTGTTTATTATGCTGTACAAGGTGGTTCTAACTTTTGAGTCTGTGGATGAAACCCTAGTGTGTGACCATTCAAATGAAAGCTGTTGAGCAGTACTTTCATGTGATACTGTTTATTATACTGTACAAGGTGGTTCTATCTTTTGAGTCTGTGTATGAAACCCTAGTGTGTGACCATTCAAATGAAAGCTATCGAGCAGTACTTTCATGTGGTACTGTTTATTATGCTGTACAAGGTGGTTCTAACTTTTAAGTCTGTGGATGAAACCCTAGTGTCTGACCATTCAAATGAAAGCTATTGAGCAGTACTTTCATGCGGTACTGTTTATTATGCCGTACAAAGTGGTTCATTTTAACCACCAAAATGACTAACACCGTTTTATTTTACCTCTGCAGGGCGAGCTGACACCTTTTAACCTTCCAATGTACCTAACACACAAGAAGCCTCTTGTGATAGTGTTTCGAGCTGATAACGAAGATTCTGTCATTACTCCGGTCATGACAAAACTAGCGCGGGACAAATCTCTGCCTTCTGTGTTTCTTTGTTGGATGCCCGTGTAAGGAACATTGTTATGCATTTTATTTTTCTTGCAGTCTCAACAGTAATTGGCTACGTAACAAATCCCCGACATTTTTTCATTGTCTACACTTATAGCCCATAGAAATGACGTCCCAAAATGTTCAAAACTCAAGTGGCTTATTTTTTTCGTTGGGACTGCCTCCTCTACAGGCTTTTCTAGTCGAGCCCGAGAGCGCGAAGCGCGAGGGAGCTTGGAACGAGCGCAGAGCGGGGGATGACGGGAAGGAGAAAAACTTTTCCCGTTCCCCGCGCTCCCTGTGCTCAATTATCCCCGCCGCGTTGTGCGTGCTTGCGAGCGACTGGCGACGAGGCAGTCGTTGAGAAACGCGCGCGCGACAGAGCGAAAGAGTTTCGCCATCACTTGCCATGCCTTTGACGTCATTTTCGTGGTCTCTCATCGACCATAGCTCTTGACCAATGGGCGCGCGAGAAATTTGACAGCTATTGTAAAAAGAAACTGCTACTCTAAGCCGGATAGCTTCAACATGTGACGGAATTTTTAGAGACAATATGAAAGGTTGTGCACCAGGACTCGTTTTGAAACAGAGGCCAAAGACAAAGACAGATTGGATAATAGCAATCGGAAATTCTTCGAGTACGTGCTTCAACGAAGATTTACCAAAAACGGCATTTGTTCACCCGACTGAGAATGTAGGAAATACAATTACTCCCTTGGAGTGTATCGAGGGGGCCCCTGGTGGTGGTGGGGGGGGGGGGGGGGGGGATATGGAAGTACTTTTATTTGCATTAGTTACTGTACAATGCTTGTTATAAGTGTCCAATTCTTAATACATTTGCTTGTGATTTATCTAAACATCAGCGGCATTCGAGAGACGTTTTTAACTTTTCCCTTGTCATTGTTCTTGTAGTTATTCCAACAATGATGTAAACGCTGAAATCTTGAAAACTTACACCGGAAGCAGCGAGGCTCTTCCCACATTGGTCCTGGTAAATCACGACAAGGTTGGTCCAATATTGGTATCGTTTTGTAACGTTATGGTTACAATACTGACAAGCTTAAGATCAGCGGCACTGGGACAATCGTTTTCGTGTAAACGCTTTTTGGATACGGTTTCGAAATCGTGTTCTAAAACTCATTAATAATTCATCAAATTAAAACAAAGGAAATCATAACCGTGACGGTGATTTAAAAATTATGTGATCGATTTTTACGATTTTATTTCTCCATTTACTCCTTAGTTTTTGTTTCGATTGAGAAGATATATCAAACACTCGAGACAGTGTTTCACCACATTTCCAAACAACTCGAATCTCGTCTAAAATACTCCTCAGCGCGTCGTATTTTCAGCTCTCTTCTCTGTGTTTGGAAATGTGATGAAACACTGTCTCGAGTGTTTGATATTAGCGACCTTTAGATCGGAGTACGAATACGACTTTTCTATCCTAGTGTGCAGGGTTTACATCAACACGTCTAACACCAATATTGTTCCTAGAGCCTCCTTCTATACTGGTCAGTAACAGGGAGGAGCGAGGGGTCTGGGAACGTAACTGATTTGAAATTCGAAAGTCGTACTCGTAGTCAATCTCGTACTCGTACTCCGATCTATTACTCGAAATCGTCTCGATTTGAAACCGCGTCCGTGTATTAGTAAAATGCAGCCCAAGAGATTTGCCTGTCAACGAGTACTTTTCGCCATTTACTACTGATTATCGATTTCTCACATGCGTCATTTATTCTAGGGAACCGTTTATCACTTTAAAGAAGACATAACCAAACCTGCAGTGAAAAGCTGGGTGGAAAACATCCTCACTGGAAAAGAGCAACCCACGGGTAAGAAATATGTTGCAGTTCTTTCCAAGGGGGTCCTGCCACATATCGGTCAATTATAATATATTTCTACATTCAGAGCCCAGTAGTTCAACAGGCCGGCCGATAACTCCGGTTTCCATAGCATGAAGCTGACTAGGAGTATTGTTACACTCCCCCTAGTTGCGATGCTAGTCCAACGCCATGCAGGTTCTCCCAGCATTTTGTCGCATGTACCCATTTATACCCCCGGGTAGTGAGAGGCACTGTGAGCTGTGAGAGTTAAGTGTCTTTCCCAAGAACACAACACAATGACGCTTGGTACCGGTTGCACGTTTTCCCGCGCTTGGTACCGGTTGGACGTTTTCCCGCGCTTGGTAACGGTTGTATGTTTTCCCACGCTTGGTACCGGTTGCATGTTTTCCCGCGCTTGGCACTGGTTGCATGTTTTCCCGCGCTTGGCACCGGTTGCATGTTTTCCCGCGCTTGGTAACGGTTGCATGTTTTCCCGCGTTTGGTACCGGTTACATGTTTTCCCGCGCTTGGTACCGGTTGCATGTTTTCCCGCGCTTGGTACCGGTTGCACGTTTTCCCGCGCTTGGTAACGGTTGTATGTTTTCCCACGCTTGGTACCGTTGCATGTTTTCCCGCGCTTGGCACCGGTTGCATGTTTTCCCGCGCTTGGTAACGGTTGCATGTTTTCCCGCGTTTGGTACCGGTTACATGTTTTCCCGCGCTTGGTACCGGTTGCATGTTTTCCCGCGCTTGGTACCAGTTGCATGTTTTCCCGCGCTTGGTACCGGTTGCATGTTTTCCCGCGCTTGGTAACGGTTGCATGTTTTCCCGCACGTGGTACCGGTTGCATGTTTTCCCGCGCTTGGTACCGATTGCATGTTTTCCCGCGCTTGCCGCCTTTTGCACGTTGTTACTGTGAATTCTAATTTGTTAATTGCTGTATTTGCGAGCACTGTGATTGGCTAGTTAGTTTGGCAAGGTAGAGTGTGTTTAGCAAGCTCATTAGGGTTCGCTTGAAATAGTTCGGTTTTATCTTTCGAATACTCCACATCGACGTCGGCAAACTTCGTTAATATTCGTAACGTTTCGTTCAATTCTCGACCGCAGGGCTTTTTGCGGACGGGGAATGGAAGCCGCGATTGGAGGGGTACGACTTCCTGCGGATGATAGACGAAGAGGAGGAAGAAAAGGAACGAACGAGACTGAAAAAACAGAAACTGGAACAAGCCCTCAATGAAGACCTGGACGAAGAATCGGAATGGTCTTCATCGGAAGCCGATAAGACCGAAGAGAAGAAATCAAGTCGCCTGAGACGACCGGAAGTGAAGAGTTCACGAGATGAACTCTGATATAATTTAGCAATAAATGGCGTAGTTTAATTTATTTGTACGAACAATGTATTTGCTCCTGGAATTATAGTATACTTTATTGTGGGGGAAAACAGGAGGCCTGAACTCCTTGCTTCCGGTTCCCTCCTTAGCTTCCGCTTCAGCTCTTATCGCTTTTCCTATTACGAAATATTGCGAAATTTTCAGCCAATGTCTTGAAAGTGGAAGATTTCGTAAATTTAAAACAGATATTTACATTTGTCAGCGGCAGTTTTGGAGGGAACTGTACATGCCCCTTTTTGTTTTACGCGCCATAATGTTACATCATATTGCTTAGCAACCAGTCACGAAAGCGCGGGCTCAGGATTTTTAAAGTTACTGTGCCGTGCGTTTTTCTCAAGAAAGGGTAGTAATCTGGAGCAAATAAAAGTTACTTTCTTTTCAGAAGTAAATCAGGTCTCAAACTTACATGTAAATTATATCTGCCTGTGACTGTGAATCATGCAATTTGTTTAAATATTCCCTGATATAACCAATATGCTATGCCCGTCTATACAACAATGAAAAGAGTCATTGACAAGCCCTTTCAATATCAAGATACAAAGACAAAATGAGCGTTAATTTTGCTGGGACAAACGTTTGTGTAGTGCTTTTACTGAGCCAATTTAGCGCGATTCCAGTGAGTTTTAGTGCCACTATTTCCCCTAGCCTCAAGAACACACCGTTTTTTCCCCCTTACAAATCTTTATAAAATAAGATAATTTATTTAACGACGATAAACGTGGGGAGTGGTCGCCCAATCTCCCGAGCCAGGGGCTCATGATAAAAACGCTCGACTTAAATTACAGTAAACATTAAATATCTAATTATTACAATCCATAATCTTAAAATAAATAATAATAATAATAAAATAAGTAACTGTTACGTGTCTTACGAGCTTGGGGTGATGTAGATGACGGTTTTATCGCGCAATGACTTTATTTCTTCGGTTCAAAAATCCGTTTTTTGACATTTGAGTGAGTGGTATAATTGTCTCCTATAAATTTTCAAAATCAAATTATATAATTAATCCTTTGATTTCTAAGATTAGTTTTCGATATTCTACGTCCTCAGTGGCGGATCCAGGGGGAGGGTCGGGGTTCGGATCCCCCTATCAGACATGAGAGGTTTTTGCTTTCACCCTTATCCATAGCAAAACCATCTCCAGGATCCACAAAATGCACTTTTCAGAGCCTGAAATCTCAATTTTTTTTCTGGGAAGCCCCACCAAACACCCCAAATTGAAGGGGAGCGCCCCCATCTGCCCTCCTCCGGTGCCCACCCAACCCCCCCCCCCCCCCCTCCCGAAAAAAAAATTATTCTACTTCACATTTTCTGGTAAACACTCGGACCCCCCCCCCCCCCCCCCCTATCAAAAATTCCTGGATGCGCCCTGGTCCTGGTAAATGTTTACTATATCTCAAAATCGAACTCTAATCCACTTCCTTTCAATTTTGCCAACACTTCCTGTCAAATCTATCATTCAACTCTGGAGTAAAGTAATTCCTCCAGTCTCCGACCACGCCCTTCCGAAGAAACGAAGCTTCACCTTCTTTGGTTGGCATCGAGAAACTTGAAGCGTTCTTCTTCATTCCACTGAAACTGCACTGTTCGGCAATGCGATTGATGAGATCATCTGACAGCGGCTGGTTGAGGAAGTTGGCGATCATTCGGACATGGGAAACTAGATCCTAGCGGAGAGACAATTATTATTTACATGTTATGTATGTTATGTTATGTTATGCTTCAAGCAAGGAAATATACGAGACGTCTGCACGCAGGCTACTAGTAAAGGTTTGTGGAATTTTACATTGAAAAGGAAGTACAGTGAACTCTCTCTAAGGTGGACACCCTCGGGACCACCTCCAGCTGTCCGCCTTACGGAGGTGTCCGCCTAAAGAGAGTTTAGTTAGAGAAAAACAAGTGAAATTCGGCCGGACAAGCCAGCCTTGTCCACCTTAGAGATGTGTCCGCCTTAGAGATGTGTCCGCCTTACAGTGGTGTCCGCTTTGAGAGAATTGACTGTAGCATTAAAACTGACACAGGATTCACTGAAACACACCTTCCGTAAATCTTCATATTTGATAAACAAGACATTGGGATCATCCAATGTCTTCTCGTTCGCACCTTTAGGGATAACATCATAAAGAAGGTGGTGCTTTATAATGCGAGGGCCTGGAAGAGTTTTGATGTCAGCTTGCGGAACATGAGGATTCGTTGCCAGTTCTAGGAATGGAACTCGTTCCATGCAAAGTTACTGCGGACTTCTCCGCCATTTTTTCAATTCATCAATTCGGGGTAAATTATTCGCGATGTTTTGGCGTATGTGCCCAAGTTTATTCGAAGTTTTATGTCGAAATAGGCCGTTCGAACGAACTATACTTGCGGCCGTGGGTTTGCCCGTAGCGGCCCGCGAACCGCGAACCCGCGAACCACGAACCCGCAGGTGTAGTGACAACGTAATAGGTCCGCAATAAAATTCGTCGTTTGGTTCTGATGGCACTTAAAATCGCCCATTTAGCGGGCAAATCAAATGTTCCTCAAATGGTCCAGAATAATCTGATATAGCTGTTTAGTATCTCATATTCCTCATTTCACGGGAAATTAAGTGTAAATAGACAGGAGAACGTTTTTATATGACCGTTCATCGATTTCGAGTTCTCGATCGAAATCCATTTTACGCCAGTCACGCGAAGAACGGGGAAGAACACATCTGTTCATGATGTACAGAAATTGCCGTGGGAAAATTATGATCGTTTGCTTATTGAATTTCAAGGGTGACAAGCAATCCGAACGAGAAACAGACGCTGGTCGATGTTTACTGAGAAATATCACGCATGTTGTGGATGTTGACACAATCCCACAAGTCGAATGACTGACTATTCGTAACACATGTAGCCGGCATTGCTCCACAAGACGGTCTTTTTGAAAATGTTGATCTCTGAGGAAGTGGAATTTTAACTCTTCGCCGCTAACATTTGTCAAACGGTGTGCGAGAATTCGAAATTCCCGAAGAATGTTGTTTTCGAGCTGCTACAAATGCAAATTGAACCGCCATTGTGAAACTGATCCCCTGGGGGTCGCTTACTTACGTCTCGTCACACCAGTGTACATTTCCGCCAATGAGAACCGAGGACTGTGGACATGCCCGGGCTTGTTCTGTCAAAACAAGATTCTTTTATTCTTGAAAGCGTCCTTTACACCAGTGTGCGAATTTACGTCAAACTGTCTCGCCACAAAAATCGCAGAATGCAGATATCGTGCTGGCAAAGAAACGATTTTTTCCGCGCAATGTTATCTTACGGCGAGTTACGCGTTTGTTTGAGTTGAAAGAGATTTTCACTGGGTTTATTGACATCGAAAAAGCATGTGTATTATCCGGGATTTATTATTGGTTAATTGATCTTTGACCAATCAGCCGTTACAGGATTGGACGTGGCGACCGACCGACCGGCGAATACATGAATTCTGGATTCGTTACAATTCGTTTTGGACGTTATAAATGGAGGCTCAAATTTTGGTGAGTACATTTGACTGGCTTACCTTCCTAACATGCAAATAACCTTAATGCCTGTTATTTGCCTACGAAATGCATAGCTCTTCTGAATATGCAAAAGTTTTACTCGCGCCGCTAAAATGCGCAGCGTGATTTGAGGGAAATGCACCATGCTCTTGCAATGCAATCATCGATATTTTTGGTAGCGACTCTCGCTTTTTATTGTTGCCAAATTAAATAACAAAATACCCTCGATTATGCACGCAATCTTTGACTTTCTGTAGATATTTTATAGGGTCAAAGGATGCAGTATTATTGCTGTGGTTTCGGTGACGGAAATTGACAGTGCATGTGTTAAAACGTTTCACCGTTGTCGACACGAGACAAGTCATAACTTTCTCGGTTTAAACGGAAATGAATATCGGTGAATAAATGAAATTCACTACTTCTTTAGCCTAGAATGAAATGTTCCTTCGCTATTTAACGTGAATTTTCACTAAAGTTTACACTCTTTTACGATGGAATCTATTTTATACGAAAAATTCCATGAGTCAGCAATTTCTTTTTGGCTGGTCGCCCTCGTGCAGCTCGGGATCCCGTGCAGCTCGTGTTAACTCAATTTTTGAGACACAGAATACAGCCTTAACGCCTCAAGAAACGTTCGTACTTCTTTTATATAAACTTTTACGCTTTGTGAACTCTATTACCACAACGCAATCAAAATAACTTTTGCTCGTCTCCGCCAAATATAATTTATTCGACCCGTGCTGTGCTTGTGTCAAAGTGTATAACAGTGTCGGTAAAAAAACAACGCTGATTTCAGTACCCATTGTCGCTTTAAAGATCGACCCCATTTATTAAGTTTTATCACTAAAGAGAGGTTGTTATATCAAGATTGGAGTGTGCATAAGTTTTTCGATGTATATTTTCGCGTCAGAGAATATTACCATGTTATTTCATGGTGTATTAAGTTAATTGAGAATCGATCAGTCCCGAATATTCGGTGAATATAAACGATGATCGCAAGCCAGTTTGCTTCAAATTTTTTAGTCGAAAGGACGAGTAATTTAAAAGCGAAGATCTAGATTATTAACTCGGCTGTCCGGCCGACTGATATACAAAATACTCGTACTAACAAATAGTTTAATTCTACATTATATATCCTGATCTATCAAAACATGCTCGAAAGGCATGGAGTATGAAATCTATTTCGCTGTTTCCGTTTAGAAAATAGAGCATTTATTTTTATACAGCTTTTAATATTAGGTTCCCATTATACAGCATTATAGAACACTGAATCCATTTCTGTTTTAATATACGGCAATAATTCGCCATCATTGCATCAGAGATAGTTTAACCTTTCTGTTAATCATAAAACAAAGCGATAACTTTATGTTAACAAAACATCGTTTAGTTCTCACTGTTTTCTCGGTTGGGTATAATACGAGAATTGTCGACCGGACACGACGCCGTTGACTCTATTTTCAATAAAAATAACTTCTTCAAAACGTTGTTTTTCTTAAATTTGAAGTGCAGTCGGTCAGCGATGAAATCAATCTACATATTTTGAACGTAAAAATCGGATACATCAGTCGCTCTTTCGACCTCTTTCAATTTCTCTTTCATCTGTGACGACAATCATATAAAAATGTATAAAACACATATATAAAATTCTCTTTCACATTCGGTTTCGCCGAATAAGGTAAAAAAAAACAAAACACCGATCATATCATCTCGAAAAGCAAGATTTTATGTTTAAAGGATACACGAAGTGATTAAAATTTTCAACACGATTTTGTAAAAATCAATATCGTCAAGTATAATATTTACACTGTCTAACATATGCAAAAGGTCTTGACTTGGCCTTCCGTTTGTTTTCCGGAGTTTTAAAAACAGTCACGTTTTAATGCGGGTTTTCCAAGATCATGTTTTTCCACTTGTTTTAAGTTTAACCTAATGCACGATTTGGAAATCGCTGGCAGATCGATGATGTAGGTCCTTCACACCGATGTAAAAGCGTCTGCTATCTCATAGCTTTTGACATTAAAAATCGACTGAAGTGGGATTAAGCGACTTATGTTGGGTTCTCAACGCATAGTCACGAATTATATGTCGCAAGGTTTCACTGTGACAGTTTACAAGTAGAATAATCTTTCCGTGCACAACTTACGTACTGAATGCGTTGACTCTCTAGTTTCGCTGAGGTGAAAATACATAACTCGATACACACTGTAGTTTCAAACCCGTGAGTTAACTAACATTGACTTGCACTCGAACGTTTTCTGTTACTGTTCTATTCGAAGATTCTGAGATATATGCAGTGTGTCATATATAATCTCTCTCGTAAGATTTAGCTCCAAATTTTAAGTTTTCTTAACTCTATAGCTATATCAGATGGCTTTTTCTGACCTTTTCTATGAGCGGATTTCGATACATGTAAAACAAGAAACCTTTGTCATATCCGAATGGTGGATTTTGGTTGACTCGAAATAAAGCCAGTACAGTGCTGTCCAGTGTGTGTTTTGTTTTTTGTTGGCTTTTTTTTAAAGGCCGCTGTGATTGTTGCCGGCGTAGCAATTAAAATTGAAAGTTTATACTGTATCAGAACACAGTTCCAAGTCGATCCAAGACCTGCTAAAACGTGCACAACTAAATACAACTGCTTAGCCGAAGTATCAATTAATTAAACGAGGTTAAACATAGTTCAGTATAATTATACTGAAACTTTAATATGATGTGAAGTTAAATTGTTCAGTTTTCACGCAGTCAGACGAAGTATCGACCACGACCTTAACTCAATCATAAACCATTGCACAGTTAATTTTATGTCTCGTAGCTCTGTTTGGAGATATTGCGGCAGTTAATTATATAATTCTGAGAAATAATAGAGCGGGTATGTGATCTTGAAAGCAACGTGTTTGATACTAAAGTCCCGGCACATTAAACGATATCCAACACTGATCGTATGGGAAGGGCATGTCTGATCTGTCGTCTTAACCTTGCCCGTAAATAACAATGCAGTTGATCATTTATATATCAAACGTTGGATATAAATATTTGATCGTTTAGCATGGGCTTACAAGACTGCAATTAAAATTAGAAAAAAAAATCTTAGATTTATAGCTCGTATAAAGGATGGATAATTTAATTCTTACATCGGTGACAAGAGTTGTACGTAACATAATACTGCGAAGCTATTTGGAAGTTTAGGGCAAGTTGCAACTGGCCCTTTCACAATACAATACAATACAATACTTTATTTAACCACGTATCACACAGGAGCTAAAGAAGCTCGTTAAAACGTGAACGTGAAATTAGTCTACCATTTGAACCAAACGAACTTGACAATGTGCATCAGTTTATGGACCAGCAATTCTTTCAACCAAGGTTCTCGTCTACCAAAATGGCGTATCATATCTGCTTACTTCAGTTTCCAAGCTTTTTTAAAAAAACTTTAAATTATATACTCACAACTTGTGAAATATTTTTAAGCTTTCTCTGACACTGTGACAGCATTCACAGAACGTATTCACTAAGAAAACCATTTCATTCCAATACATTAAAAAGCAACTAAGTTTTTTGTTGGTGTGTAGTTTGTTGTGTGTGTGTGTGTATGGTACAAATTGTTTTCGTTTTTGATTTTACATGTAAATCATCGTTACTTTTTTTAAATTTACGAATTCTAGTCAACATCTTCAGCCAATAAGGCTCCGTACTGGCCAGTCTTACCGATAATTTTAAATAATGTATATTTTATCGATTGTCTTCGGGCAGTTTTCGTTAAAGAAATGTATTAATGTACAGTATGAAAGTTACATCATGCAATCACAACAGAACTGATGATTTTATTGATATTATAAGTTTCCTCTTGCTACGACTTTTTAAAAGTCAGAATAACCAGTAATAGGTCGAACAGTTCAATAATTAAATTTATTATTAAGAAAAGCAATCCCAAACCTTACTTTTGTACATTGTACTTAGCTATAGAAGTTATTCTTAAGTTATGTATGACTTGAATGTCACACTCGAGAATGCTTCAAGAACTGTAGAACATTTTTCAAGTTCGTCGCTCGTAACGTTTCCTAATTGCAATGTTCCCCAATCTTTAACATCCCTGTTTCTTTATGGTGTATATTATCACCTCTTTAATATTTTGCTACCTCATTTTACATGATGTAATTATCATTAATGAGATTTCCTTCTATTCAAAGGTATTAGTTAAATTTGACACAAAATGAATTGTGCACTGTACGCGACACACATTTTCCAACATCGACTGTTTAGCACGTGCAGTTAATTTAAAAAAACTATTTAATCGTTAATTGCATTGTAAGACACTTACAAGAAAAGATTAACTGCTTTCTATGTATTTCCCCTAACAAAGCCCAACAACAAAAGTGTTTTAAACTGGCTTTACAGCATGTCGTTGATTCCATTTAAGTGTCTGTACGTTTGTTCGTAATTTGATTTTAAAGTTTATTTTCATATAATTTCATACATCCTGCCCGTTTATTGACGGCTAGTAGATTCATACTGCCATAAAACAATAAAAACAAAACGGTTATTATACTATTAAACATCAGATGACTGTTCAAAGTTCGCCTGGTTCCCTCGTCGTTAGCGGCTTTCAGACTACGTTTCTTTCTTTTCGTACAAAGAGTAACAAAGTAGACCTGTTGTTGTCATTTTGTTGGCTAAGAGGTGTTCACAGTGTTCTAAATTTAGCGTTGAATTGCAATAAAAAGATGAACGTTTATTTATGTAGGTCCACGTAATCAAGACAGATTTATAAACATGATGTGGTCGAAAGTTTATCTTGGCTAATAAAAGGTGAAAGAAGGCATCGCGCCAGAATAGTGATCTTTGCTACAATAGAATCTAAGTGTGTTTTATAAATCACCTTGATTCTAATCTAATTTTTCATCGATATATTTCAATACATTTAAAAAAAAAAAACAGGTTGGAGTTAGAATAAAGGAACAATACATCGATTTGAACACAAACTCTCCAAACGTATATGCTATTAATAAGAAACGCTTGGGGACCAGTAGGGAGAGTTTTTATGTTGATATTGAAAGGTTAACAAGCCTCTGCGTGCACCCATGACATTACGCCATACATGTAGTCTTGAGGTCGGTAACTTGCGCATTGCTTTCGAAACTGAAAAGATGCCGACTTTTGGAAGAAAGAACAAGCTTAAAATTCGCCAGCTGCAACATGATCTACAACTTATAGCAGTAAGTTAAGAGCTTTTTTTGTTCTTAAGTTTGTGAAGTTTTTTTGGCCCTACATGTAATATACTCCGAGTTATTTCAGTGTGAATGCCGTTCAGTTGCACTAAAATTATTTTAATTTCTCAGCGTAATAGCAAGCTTATAGGGAACGTTATTCGCAAACAAGCATAAAAAATAATGTGTCCTGAGTTCGTGTATTCGTTGTTTATAGCTACATGTAGGTCTAGCTAATCTCTGAGCTAACACTGATGAACAGCAACGGCACGTTTCGAATCTGTGCCGATAGCTAGAATTAATATTTAGAACAAGAATAATCGATAATCCTCACTGGACTAACAAGTAATTTTAAAAGTAATCAAAGTAGAAACCGTTGTAGTGATATTTCGCAGTTTCTATTCACCAATATGTTAAAGGAGAAACAACTTAGATGTTCAGATCTTGTTGCACTTTTCCTTTCTATATAAAGTGATGTAAGTATCGTGTATGTGGTGGCTCTTATAGGCGGATAGATTTCTGACAAGTTCGCAAACGTTTCTCTCGGTGCGAAATGAAACCCTTTAAATGTTATCATCGTGTTGTGTCAATTTCATGCATGCAACTGCATTGCTAGGGATATAAAGCGCTTACACACAACACTGAAGTGGCACTAAAATGTTTATTACAAGCTGATGTCCGATCTCACCCCTGAGTTGAATTGTAAAGCGCATTTGAGCTTTGGAAAATGCGCTATATAAATACAATTATCATTAATTGTTGTCGTTCCCTGGATATAAGGCAATTTAACCCTGTGTCGCTACACAATTGCACTGCAAAGCTTTATTAGGTTAAAATTAATGCTAAGTGAAATTCTCACACGACTGAAGAACAATGCATGACTGAAGAACAATGCATTCATTCAGTCACTCGCTAGCTGACATACTGAAATCTGTCTGGAAATTGTTTGTGGGAGAATCGTCCTTCGTTGGGTTTTCATGATTAAGAATGCGATTCGTTTGGTCATCATATTTAGTGACATATAATGGAATGATGGACTCTTGGTGATGTGTATGAAAGTTGAGTATTTTTTAATACCTTTTAACCAAGCTTTGCCCCATATACGGTGTAATTATCCTCGATAATAAATTAGAACGAATACCGGATACGTCTCTTATTATAGACAGTGTCGTTGTATATTTTTACAAGTTGTGCTTTATTTTGACGAGCGGGAGAGTAAAAATACAGCGATACAACACACTTGGCTGTCTATAAATAAGATTTAGAGATCTATTATCCATCTGATTTTAGACCATTAAGCCTGGTTTCCATATGATCGCAACGATCGCAGTCACAACGATCGCAAGAGTGGTTTCCATATGATCGCAACAATCGCAGCCGCTTTACGCGGTTTCCTTTTAAAACTATGGGATATTTGTACTCGTTTCGCGCGTTATTTGTACAAGACGTCTTTGGGACAATTTGTTGCGTTGCAAGTTGAAGAGGGCTTTTGCGCATATTACATGCACCACCGTGTTGCAAGTTGCGGCAAAACGTTGCACACAAAATTGAACTCATGTCAACTTCGCGCAACATGTTGCCGCAACTTACAACACGGCTGGTAATACGCGCAAAAACACTTTTCAACTTGCAAAGCAACAAGTTGTAAGAAAATGTTACCCATATTACTCAGCCTTAACTTGTTTGACAGCTTCTCAGTGCAGCTTGGTTTTCACTAGCGACGCAAGCACAAGCGCAAGTAACATACGCAGACGCAGTAACGCGTTGATCATCAGTGCCTTTTGTTTAGGACAAATCAACACGTTACTGCGTCTGCGTATGTTGCTTGCGCTTGTGCTTGCGTTGCTAGTGAAAACCAGGCTAACCACATATTTAATGTATAAATACATTTCTCTTTTTCCATTGTTTTAGATTGTTCTCACTTTTTGCTCTTTATTGAGAACAATACATGCTCTGAACTGCCCTGATGGCATGTATTATGGTGGTGTCTACTGCTGTAAACCCTGTCCAGCAGCGACTTATTTAAAACAACCATGCAATGTAAGCAATGGAAACTCATTCTGTGAGCCATGTCCGGTAAGATTTCTGATTCATATTTTTCTGTCTTGTATTATACCAGAGTTTATTTTCATATTTGTTCTTCCGTTTTCGGCAGTCTTAGATTTACGTAACGTAGCCATGCATTACAAATGCAGTCGAACCTCTCCACAACGGCCACCCTGGAGAAGAATTACCTGGCCCGCGTTGTAGAGCGATGGCCGATGTAGGGAGGTTTCAATAAGAACAAAATGTATGGATCGTCACACGGTCGGGACGAAAAATCCTGGCCATTGTAGAGAGGTGGCCGTTAGTGGAGGTTCAACCAGTGCATTCTTTGTAGATTTGACGTTAACGCCATCGTAAATTACGGAACTTAAGCACCAGGCAGTTTTGCGACAGCGACGGCGACCGGAAGTAACATTTAGTTCCGGTGGACGTTCTTGACTTGGTTCCCAGCCGTTCCACGACGCCAACGCCATGCATGGAAAACGTCACTAACGTTCTTATAAACTACTGCGTGATTATTCCAACACGTTTAATTTGCCCAATGTGGCCGAACTGTCCAGGAGCTGAATTCGTAGGGACGGAATTCAAGTCCAGATAGAGAAAGGAAAATTTACCGTCGTGTGTTCACGTTCTCAATAGTACCGTGAATTTGATGTTTTTGTTTGGCAGAGCTCGGCAAAGAAATGTACCAAAACGCACGTGCAGAGCAATTGTACTACTAATTAAACCTATTCATTATTTTTGACGTTCACGTCGCCGTCGTGGGAGCGATAATACGGCAGGGCAGAGCGAGAGCTCTGGGAACAATATTGTTTTGAAAGTAGAAAGTCGTACTCGTACTCGTTCTCGTACTCGTACCCCAATCTGAAGGTCCGTAACGTTAGGGACCTAAGCAACCACGACGGCGACGCCATAGAAAACTTCACTTAAAAAGTGAATTCACATTCCTATAAAATATTTCACGATTATTCCAACACGTTCAATTTGTTCAATGTGGCCGAACTGTCCAGGAGCTGAATTCGTAGGGACGGAATTCAAGTCCAGATAGAGAAAGGAAAATTCACCGTCGTGTGTTCACGTTCTCAATAATACCGTGAATTTGGTCATTTGACGTTTTTGTTTGGCAGAGCACGGCAAATAAATTGTACTAATTTATGCTTGTACATTAGAGTCTAAGTTATTTTTTTCCTTCTCCTATCAACAGCGGGGAACCTACATGAACGAAAGTAATAACAAAACAGCGTGCAAGCCTTGCAAAAAGTGTGGGCCGTCCCAGGTCGCACTGGTGCCGTGCAAGCCATCTGAGAACAGACAATGTGGCTGCCAACCGGGAAAATTTCATGACCCAGCCTTCCTCTTCTGTATGGACTGCCTCAAATGTATCGTGGGGGAGGGGGTGGTGTCACCGTGCACCCAAACTACGAACACCAAGTGTCAGCCGTGTACCAAGGTTTGTATACCAGTAACACTCGGGAACAGCTGGACGGGTGGCCTGGGGTAAACTTTCAACCAGAAATTTTATTCTGTTCACCCCTAAAATCACAAATAATTCTCGTTTACTAACACCATACATTAATATCTGTTTTCGAGTGTCGGCGCCATTTTGTTATTTTATAGTTGATGTCGATAACGGGATAATCAACTTGATATCCTAAAGCAAAAACAAAGCAATTCTGGATTACTCTACTACGCGGCTCTGTGATTGGTTTTAAAACTCGCGCCACCTACTCTACCAATTATGACCTCTTTGGTAATGATTTTTCTACCTTAGTTAAAGAAGCTACGTCACGAATGGCGCATCTTAAAAAAAATGCCAATTTTTTCAAGTTCGTCGTTACCAATCCATCTTAATCTTCTCCATCCTCGACCATCCTTGTTCCTGTTTGGTTTATTATCACCTGTTTGCTGTTTTTCTTCCTTATTAAACTATTCTTTTGACTATTCTTTTGAGGCTTCAATTTTAATAAAAGTAATTTTGCACATCAGAAAAATGACTAAAAATACCGTGTCATACTACACACAAAACTTCTAATAAGATCTTTATACTGAACCTAACTATTATTTTGAGGTTTGATTTGAAGGTGATTTTGTGCTTCTTAGCGCCTGCGCCTAGCCTGCGTAGGGACCACCCCTCCCCCCCTCCCCCTTCCCCCTCCCCCCTCCAACTTTTGCTCTCGCCCCAATTTTCGCGCGGCCAAAATGCAGAAAAAGCTCTTCGTTCGTACAGGAACGCTTGCTACACAGGCTACTTAGCGCCTTTTAGTGCTATCCTCGTAAAACAAAGCCGATTTATTTTCTTGCTATGTTCATATAGGGGACCTTTTCCGACATAGTCAGCAACGCAGAGCGCTGTATGATATGCTCAAAATGTGAACCAGCTGGAATCAAGGAAGAGTGCAACGCAACGAGGGACACTATTTGTGAGCCACGGCAAGTGAATATCTCGCGCTCCCTCACAGCGTCACAAACCATTCCCACAAGTAAGTGCGTGCTTGGTAATCAATTATAGTCATTTATTTTTTCCCGAGGCATCTTCGGAAATGATCGTTAATTTTCGTCAGTCGTCGGGCCATCTTCGGAAGATGCTTAGTGCATATCATTACACCAAATATCTTCGTAAACCGTTGCCACTGGTAAGTTGTTATATTTTTTTCCCGGGCTAACTTCGGAAATGATCGGAAATATTTTTAATGTTCGTCAGTCTTCGGACCATCTTCGAAAGGTGCTTAGTGCATATCATTACACTAAGGATCTTCGTAAAACCGTTGCTATTATATTAACATCTGGTTATTGAAGGGATCAAAGCGATATATTTTTCCCGGGCTATCTTCGGAAATGATCGGAAATGATCGGAAATATCCGGCTATGTTCGTCAATTGTCGAAAGACGCCGGACTGTATTCGGACAATCCTCGGAAGAATAGTCTGTTATCTTTGGAATTACTCGTAAATATTCGGTAAATTCTCGGGCAAACGTCGAAAATGATCGAATTCGATTCTTTTACCATCACTACGAGACTTCAATTCTGCGCACAGCTATTAAAATAAGCGTTGTTTTTAATTAATTGTTGCAGTGTCCCTGCAGACGGATCCTGTTCCAACAAACGGCGGAAGCTCGCTGAAACCGATAAAATCTGAAGAAGGCAACAGTTACTACATCATTGGTATTTCTGGCGCTATGTTGGTCGTTATATGTGTCGTGGTCGCTATATACTGCGTATTGAGAAGACGGTGTGATGAAAGAAACATAGCTAACGAAAATGATGCAGGTAAATATTACTGAAAAAAGTGGTTTAGCCTTGCTTCGAAAACAATCACCAGTTAACTAATTTTTTTTTTTTTTCAGAAATAGAAGAAGCGAAGTACGATTTCGTGCCAGCAACCACGTCGGAGACACCCGCGCACGCGCGCTCCTCGCACGGACTCCGAGGAAGGCGAACGAAGCAGAGTGGACATCAACGAGAGCCCGACTCGCAGGGGAGCAGCGGTTCATTACAGGGAGTCAGTATAGGAAATGGTAAAAGTAAATACAGTTGAAACCTGGTTATCTCGAACACCCCGCTATCTCGAACTCAAACCCATTCCTGTTAGCCTTGTTTATCAGTCATGTTACACGAGGCAATTTTCCTTGCAACTTGCAACGCAACAAACGTTGCATTGCCAGCTGCCAACACCCCATTTTTGCAACTGCAATGCAACAAAAATGTTGCGTTGCGAAAAAAAATGGCGAGCGTGTGACACCCACTCTGCAACGTGCATAGCCTCCTACGCAGACGCTCTTTGGGCTCGTCACGCAATCTTTCCTCCGTGACGAGCCCAAAGAGCGTCTGCGTAGGAGGCTACAACGTGCAATGTTTTTGAGTCGTTGCGTTGCAAGTTGCAAGGAAAATTGCCTCGTGTAACTCCCTGCTATCTCGAACTGTTTTTCGTTTCCCTTGAGAGTTCAAGATAGCAGGGCTCAACTGTAATGTTTTTTGTGTTCTTCTCGTGGAACGCGCGTAATACTCGCGCGTAATACTCGCGCGCAATAATCGCGTGTAATACTCGCGTGTAATTTTCTGCAACGCGTGTTCTGGATATTTTAAGATTGTTCAGGTGTAAGAGGCTTATTTAGACTGAGGGAACAACTTTCAGAGAATCCTGTTATCTGTAGTTACGCCGTGGGAGGTGCGGTAGCCTATAGCTAATGGTTAGTGCGCTGGACGGTTCGAGCCTTGGCCAGGGTCGTTTTGTTGTGTTCTTGGACAAGACACTTTACTCTCACAGTGCCTCTCTCCACCAAGAACCAGATAAGTTTGGAAAAAACTGACAAAATACGGGGGGGGGGGGGGATGCCTGCATTGGACTAGTACCAGCACGTACCGAACACTTCGCATTCGAACCAGTTATGGAGATAGTGACTTAAAACCCCAAGACTAGTTAAAGAGAACCATTACGCATACGTTGGAGCTAAAACTGTTTTTCAGCCGAGATTCCCTTTAAGAACGGAACGTAAAGAGGAAACATAATTCACTGAGTAGAAAATGAGAACAAATTCTGGGTGTCCGCTGTAAATCTTCGAGTTTATCACAGATAAAAATAAAAATAATGCTGATTTCTTACATAGAGCGATTTTCAATTGAGTGTCGAAAGTAAATATGCGCTTGCTTCGGTTTTGCTTTACTACGCATTCTGATTGGTTCAAAAAATTCGCGCGACTTTCTTAACCAATCATATACCAAACTAAAACCATGGTCGCACGCGTTTTCCCGCGCTTGGCGCTGGTTACGTGTATTTGCTTCGAGTTCTGATTGGTTCCTTGTGTTGTTTTCGTTTATTGTGATTGGGTAGAGTGATTACTTTGGTTTTGGTTTTACTACACTCACTTGAAAACTGCTCCATCTGTAACACAAACTGTCTGCACTGAATTCAGTGCAGTATGTTTCAAGTGTTCGATAGCTGAGCCGAAAACTTAATCCTAACTGAGAGTAGTCTACTCACTAGTTTGTATTTATTTTGTCACAGATAAAACATTAATTCGCGATCTACCCGCGGGTGTGTATTTGGACTTGGGAAGACTCCTCAACCCAAAGTCAAGCAATAACTGGGTCAAGTTGGCGGGGCATCTTGAGTTTACCACGAATGATGTGAAAAACCTGGAGCTTTTCCCGGACGAAGCTACACAAAGCACGCTAGAGCAATGGGGACAACGAGATGGGTCGACAGTGGACGTGTTGATAAGCGTTTTGAAAAAATGAAGCGAGACGATTGTGTTCAAGTCCTTAAACAGTGGGACAGCTAAGAGACTTCTCCAACTTAGAAGCGAGTCAGATGAACTGTGATGCTAGCGACCGGTTACATCTTTTCCCGCGCTTTGCACCGGCGACATATTCGTCGTTCTGATTGGTTCGTTAGACCATTTACGGCTGTAGTGATTGGCTCAGCTCTGTGCACGTGATTGATTTTTGCTTAGCTGTTCCAGGTTCTATCAGTTAGTAGGAGTGAGCGAAAACGTGAGCGAAGAAGTCCCCGCGCATCTAATTTTCGCGTTCGCTTTTCCATCGCCGTTACTTCGTACACTCGCCCCCCACTCGCTGTTCGAATGCCTCGGAGTTCACACCAAACATTAGACGAGAAAGGTTCAAGGAAAGTCACGTTAATTATTTTTTTTAGGCAATTGGACGAAAATGTCTTCCGAGACACTGAAAGGAAAATTTTCCAGGTCATAGACGAGTTGTTTGTTGTTCATGAACTGATTTGAATGTTCAATTATTAATGCATGCGTTGAAATTTAGAGCCCGGTTTACATACCAAAGTATTGAAATTTGTTACTAAGAGGAGTACCCTGCACACTTAGCCTTAGTATAAACAGACGTCTCGGTTCGCGGGCTAAATTATTCCCTCGCTCGAGAGACGCCTGAGATTCGACCAGAAAAATTCCATACTGATGACGTAGCTCTACAGAGATCCGTGTAGTGTCTCTGATTGGTTGTTACTTTCGCGCGAAAATTAAAAATCGAGCAACAACCAATCAGAGACACTACACGAATCCGTGTAGAGTACGTCATTCGTGTGCAGACCTCTCTCGGACAGGAGAAGAATTTAGTGCGCGAAAGAGAAGTTTGTTTACTTGCTAGGGTTTACTCGGTCTTTGGTACAGATGTATATAGAAAATAATTTATAGTTTATACTTAACTCCTGCACACATGCATTTGGCCTTCACAACAACCCGTTTAAGACGTAAATGTGTTTCAATCTAAAAGGCACTGTAATTAACACAAAAAGAGAGGATGATCTAAGAGAAGCATTCCCCCCCATACATGGGTCTCTTTCAATGATAATTTTTGGAAATTTAGTTTTGATTTTCACTCTATAACTGAGCTATTTTAAGAGCGCTACCTGATTGGTCAGTTCGAGTAACGTGATGTCGGACCCTCGTTCAGAAGGAAATAGAAATAGCTTTCACAGCATGACGCGAAACTATTAATAGATTTCAGAAAATTACCATGGGTCACGGGGAATCCTCTTAGATCATCCTCTCTTGACACAAATCATTAATTTATCAAAACACATTTGCTACAACATTGATTTTACATGAAAATATTTTTTATTTGAGAGAAATAATTGTAAAGACTAATCTATCAGTTTGGAATATGAAAAACGAAAGAAAAAAGAACAGAGCTAAATGTAAAAAATAATGTTATGTTACAAAAGGGTATTCTTCTATCCTAATTCAAAGAAAATGAAAAGAGAAAAAATAAGGTGTCAAATTTAGAGAGACAAAAGTTAAAGATAAAAGTTCGAATGGGAGTTATAAATGGTTTATTTTTATACAAGGCTTCGAACTCGAAAAAGTGTAGACGAATGTATTTTTGGTTGATTCGACATATTTGTAGAAGAACATGTTTTATCTGTTGTAAGGAAAAAGTTATTAATGAAACGAAGGCTTTTGGAAAGACTATATTTGTAATGATGTTGTTGTAAATCTTCTATAAAAACTTTTAAAAGGGTGTAACTGAATTTTAACTAAATAAAAAAGCCTGACATTTGTTGCACATAAATTTAATCATTCAAACCCTTTTTAACTCGTGAATGCGCAGCAATAAACGATTTCTAGCATTTAGGGGGAAATACACTCGGTCGGTCGATGGGCTGTATGTAAATAATTTAAAATCGCGTTATTAATTTATGCATACTAATTTATGTAATTAATATCATTCACGAGGCATCCTCGGAGACCCAGGGGCAGTTAGTCTGGCGCGATCAATGGTCAATAGTCGATGCGATCAATGGCAACGTAAATAACGTCGTGTAAGAAGGCACGAAAGTGGCACAATAGATAGAGCTCGTCGATTGGGAAGAAAAATACAATGCCAGAAATTTTCTGCCCAATCAGAGACCGTGAATGCAAATGTTTCTGGAAGTGGTCCGATAACAGTCGATTCCCAGGGGCTGTTTCACAGCTACTTTAAGTTATACCAATAATAACATTAGCCGGGGTATAACACTATCTTCAACTATCATATCAAAGCCAAGCATGAGAGGATATTCCCCGTGTCCCATAATACTTTTTTGAAATATATGAATAGTTTCGTGCCATGTTGTGAAAGTCATTTTTATTTCCTTCTGATCGAGGCTTCGGCAAAGTTAACATCTACGGCAAAACAGTTGCTTCATGGCTGTGCGGATATCACGATCTCGCCAACAGAACAATAAAGGGTTTAGAGAAGAATTAAGGCAAATTAATGTAACCGTTGTCGTATAAACACGAAATGCGTGCACCAGCAAGAAGAATTATAACGGCAATAGAATAAGGCATGTTACAACACACAAGGAAAATGTACACCAGAAATGTGTTTAAAGCAGATTTCCTAAATCTTTTCGCACTGAAAGTGTTTCATTACTCGTCTCTTGCTGTAGTTGTTGTTGTTGTTGGATCTGTAGCTTATGGCGTCGAACTACGAGGTAGATTTTCAAATAAACAACCAAAGTTTACAACCAGCAGACTGATAATTGTAGCAGATGAGGCAATGCCGTCATGTAGGCTTGAAATGACCATAGTTTCGCGCTTGTAAATGTAGCACAGAACACCCAAATAAAAATCACTTCCAAAACGGCACGAAATGGTGTCACTACTGCATTATATCTCAAATGTAATTGAAGAGCAAGCAAGCGATCGACTCCAATTGCTGTCACGGTGATTAAAGACGTGGAGCACAAAAAGGTGGCAGAAATTTTAACAAGTAAGCCAACAGTATCTGTCCCGCTTAAAAAGTGAACCATAAACAGTGGCTGGCCAACCAAGCCTACAGCAAGGTCTGATACAGCGAGGCTTGACAGCAAGATATTCGTCGCTGAATGCAACGCAGATGTCTTCCAAATTGTGATTAGAATCGCAGAGTTTCCGAACAGCGCCGTAAAACAGAGAATAACATTGATTATGCAGATTGCGATCTTGAAATTTAGTTCCTGTTCAAAAAGTTGTCTACCAAAGCTGGTCTTGTCAGAATTATTGGAAGACTCACTAAATTTAATTTCCATGGCTGATCCAGCGTTTTTCCACTCAAAGCTATGAATGAGTTTTTGTTGTCTTTTCCAACCTTTATTTTAGCTCCGTTTATTTTAAATTATGTATTTTTAAAATTACTGCCAGCATAGTTAATAGAGGGAAATGGTTATGAAGCCCGGCAAACTTCAAAGGAGCAAAACAAAGAGGCCAAGATTTATGTTGGAAGGCCCATGACCATGCACATCTTTTGTTTTGTGCTCATACACTATGCATGAGCAACGTTTCTATTGGTTAGTTGCTTGAACCACACGTAACCACCTATTGTATTTTGTCAGGTTTTGTGTACGGTCAACCCCCAAAATAGCGAACAAAAACATATAACAAAGAACTTTGCCGGGCTTCATAACCATTTCCCTTTATTAACTATGCCTCAACTGAAGTTTTATTATTTATTTATTTTAAATTTCATTTCCGCCAACAAAGTAATCAATAGCAGAGGAAATCTTAAACGAGATTCCCACCTGCCCTTATTTGCATTCCCTGAATAACAGTCGTACTGTTAATTTTAGAAAACATTATTTAGTTTATGAAGCAACTACAAGTCAAATGCAAATTACATCAAAATGCAGAGCTTCCAGCAAGAGAAAGGGTATTTCCTTAGACGTGAGTTCATTATTTTAAATTGTCATTTTTAAGAGAATGGGAAAGTTGTAATTAAATAGAGATCTGAACTCATTTTTTTCTTCTTCTGAAAAACTGTTTTCCTGCATCCCAAGTGTGCTTATTTCACCGTAGTTGTATTCATTGAACTGTCAACACCCAGGGCTGACTCTTCCAGTAAGGCCCTAACACTTGGTTAATAAGATATATATTCCCCAATAATCATGAAAATAACTTCCTTTCAAAGGCATATAATTAATGTTACGTGGCGTGGCAATTTGGTCGACGCGGAACGATAATTCGTCGAAATTGCTTTAAAAGAATGAGCCGCTATTTTTTATTACTCTGGAGTCTCTTTGTCACCTTAGAATGATAATTCAGATCCTTCCATTTTTGCTGCAGTAATTGATCTATATATTTGATGCAATCAGTTGCTTCGTAAGAGGTCATAAAGCCATTACTATATAAGGCTGTATATTTTTCAAAACAGGAACAGGAACATCCTCATCTTCGGCCCAAAAAAAGTATTTTATGAACGATTTAATATTTCTTCTGTTATTGAAATTACTTTGCATTGCTGGTGAGAATTAAATGAATAATTAATAACATTTCACAACAAGTTCAATATTATTTCCTCCACAGAACGATTTACAAGACAATAAAAGCAACTCTGACTTCATGCCCGGTATATAAGTTACCTTATATAAAGATTATTATTATTATTATTATTATTATATCGGCAAGAACGCTAAGATTAGCCATGGAAAACCTCACTGCACCTTTCAATAATTCAGACAAGAGCAACTCTAACAGAAACCTTTTTGAACTCAAAGAAAGTCTTGAACAAGCTCTAATTTACTGGATCACAATCTGCGTAGTCAATGGTATTCTCTGCCTTACGACAGTGTTCGGAAACTCTGCGATTCTAATAACAATTTGGAAGACATCTTCTTTACATTCGGCGACGAATATCTTGCTGACAAGTCTCGCTGTATCAGACCTTGCTGTTGGCCTGGTTGCCCAGCCCTTGTTCCTAGCTATTATGTTTAGCGGAATATCTACCGTCTATCAATCTTTTATCATCTCTAGTTCTTTTTTGTGTACTGCGTCTTTCCTCACCGTTACAGCAATTGGAGTCGACCGCTTGCTTGCTCTTCAATTACATTTGAGATACGAAGCAGTTGTTACAAGGTTTCGTGTCAAGTGGGCAGTCATTTTTATTTGGGCGTTCTCTGCCATGTTTTCGAGTATTTGCTTGTGGAATCTAAGCCTGTTTCTTATTGCCTTACCTTCTATGTGCATCAGCTTTCTTGTTGGAAACTTTGTTGTTTATTTGAGAATCTACCTCATTGTTCGACGCCATCAAAGACAGATTCAACAGCAACAACAACAACAACAACAACAGCGGCAGGCGAATGATGAAAACATTTTTAGCGTAACAAGATTCAAGAAATCTGCTTTAAACACTTTTCTCGTATATATTCTTCTCCTGTGTTGTTACATGCCTTATTCAGTGTACCTCGGAGTGCCACTTACTGGTTTAATGATTTCGCCAAGTGCCGTTTATATCACAACGGTTACATTAGTTTTCCTTAATTCTTCTCTAAACCCTTTATTGTACTGTTGGCGAGATCGTGAGATCCGCACAGCGATGAAACTGCTGTTTTGCCGTTTGTTTTAATCGTTGCACTGCGGAGTTTTTGCAAGGAAGTTCGAAAAATGGCATCTTTTTAAGCCTATGGAATAGCAGTTATTACAGTTGAGCCCGCAGTCAAATATTATTTTGTTTTTAAAAAGTATGCAAACGAGTTAGGCCCGATTTCCGCCACTCTCTCGAGTCCAGTCTTCGTTCTGGCTCATTTTCCCGAACAGCGGCTGGTAATCTGAGCCTACAAATGAAGCTAATGGGCCAATGCAATGCCAGATTGACCCTTTCGCCTCGTTTGCATGTCAAACGGCAAACAATACCAGATTGACCCTTTCGCCTCGTTTACATGTCAAACCGCTGACATCTGTAATAACAGCTATTAGTTTTTGTTACTGTTATCTTTTAATAACCATATACCAGAAAGAATGAAAATCGCATTTCTGTCAAAGATCAGTTATATAAAACCCTGCAGAACAACACCACTATTTCGGATCTTTTGGCCAGAGAGGCTTTGTACAAACACAATGATGCATATTTAATGTGTAATACCGTTAGTTGGTATTTGCTACTTATTGGATTACAGTCAAATCTCTATTAAGCGGCCCTTTGTTAAGCGGTCACCTCTATTAAGCGGACGCGGTAACCTTTTCCCAATTGGCTCGACGATAAGCGAAGTATGTCCAGTTTCGTTTAACAGCTCATCAAACACAACATAATACATGTAATCAGCTTAAGAATGCTATTGTTTGGGCTAATAGGCTTGTGTGGATAAATTTTAAATTTTAAAACACCTCTATGAAGCGGTCAGTTCGCTATTTCCCGATGGTGACCGCCTAATAGAGGTTTGACTGTATTCTTGGTTTGCAACTGACGTCACAAAAGATCTAATTAGCTTTATTGTTCCTGTCATCCAACATGGCCGCCAGGGTCTTTGTCATTTAAATCTCTCGGGAATGGTTGCAAACCATCAATTCAGTGTTGCAAGTTTCAGGCTTTTCATAATGATGCATATTAAATGTGTAATGTCATTTACCTTGGGACTTTCTTCAGTACTGTTATCGGATTATTAATTTATGCAAGTCTCACCTTTTCATGAAAGACGTCATTAGGTCTTTTTTCTTAATCTAAAATGTTTCTGATAACGTATATGCAGTATGGACTTTACGTATTTCTGCTATTTCTTTCATATTTCAGGGTAGATTAGTCAATAGATATCAAGCCACACTTTGTTCTTAGAGGTAATAATACTATAAGTCAAAAACTGGACAAATATTGAAATATTTTATTAGACTGTTTTCGTTTTCATGCAAAATAACATATAATGCGAATTAAATTAATGAAAATGTCCCCATCAGCCTTGAGGTGCGTTTATAGGAGTGGGGGGGGGGGGGGGGGGGGGGGGGGGGGTCTGAACCTTCTCGGTTCCCGCCCCTTCCGTTGTGGTTCTCGCCTCTTTGTGCTTTTACTATTAATTACTACAAAAATATTTCGTGATGTTGCATTTTTTCCTATTTCCCCCGGTTCCCGCTACCTTGGGAATTCCGCTTCCCTCCCTCTCTTTTCTCTTCCCCCCCCCCCCCCCCCCCCCCCACCCATTCCCCCAAAACGAAGCCCATCAGACATGTTTAAACGATTTTGACATTTGCTTGACTAGAAAGTTTGGAAATCCGTTAAAATCAACCGCAAAAATTCTGCTTTACGGCTGTGCGAATCTCTCGATCTCGCCAACAGCACTGAGCATAATAAAGGGTTTAGAGAAGAATTCCGGGAAGAATTCCAGAGGCTGTTTCAGTATTCGTCTCCTTGCCCCGTCGCAGCCATGCTTATGTGTAAGATAAAAATAATTTCTTCGTGATCTTCCTTGCAGGAGAACGATTTCAGAACAATAATACATTACACCTTGAAACAGACATTGATTTTGCATCATTTTCTCACCGCCACTTTCGCTAATGGTTGTGTATATCAATCATCAGTAATTACTTATCGCTGAGTTAATATGTACTTTTCGTTATGGCGACAGCTGTGATTTCAAAAACTTAATTATGTTGTTTTCTCGCCAATTTTCCATCTTGTGGTGGAAATGACCAAAACACGACAAGCGCTCAGCAATTTCAATTTGACTTCTCGTACAAACATACTGGTTTTATTTTTCAATCAGTTACCCCGCGCACATAGTATATATAGTTTTAAGCCCAGGCCAAACGGCATCAAACTCTCGCTCTCGTTTGGCCTGAAATTCTCATGCACGACTCTCGTGCGCTCTCATGACAACGAATTTGAATCTGAATACAGTGGAGCCTCCATTAAGGGGTAATATAGGTTAATAACTACAAAGATTATAAGAGCGTTAATTTTGCTGGGGTACATGAGGTTTAATAGCAGCGTTTACGGATAAAGTGCAGGTTATTATAAAATATATTACAGCATGATAAAATTTTCAGCAAGTTTCAAATTAACGTGCCCCAAATTTTACCATGCAGTAGTATTAATTTGGTTTTAATAGCGTCGCCGACATCTCCCGACGTACTATATACATCTTTACCATTAGCCTCAGTTTAAGTTTTAACCGACTCAGTTAAAACTTAAAGGCTAATGAATATAGATTAAGTGTCTCTTACGTGTGTACGTCGGAACTTGAAGATGTCGGTGACTTTTGACCTATCAGTTCAACTCTGGCCATTGTACAACTGAATGTTCTCAGTTACTTTCCGGCTTTCTTGTTTTTTTTTTTTATAACGGCTGCAACTCAATTAAACTGTTAACAGAAATGGTAAAGATATAACATTTAATGTTTTCCAGCGATCAGGTAAACTGCAGGTTAACCGGCATACATTACACTACTCAGTAATCCGTAAATAAAATAAATAAATTTCTTAATTTGGAAAATGACTACCGAATGATCGACAAATCCAATAACCTTACTCATATATACACCTGAATTCTGATCAAATAACTTGCGTTTGGCAGCAGAATTAATTATATATTTCCCGAAAAAAGTTTCTCAGTGAATTTTGAAATGGGTGTTATTTAGCAGCTGTTACTTTAGTTACGATATTTCCAGCACTTTGGATCTTATTTTGATAAGTGGGCGGACTCAATGTAAATGATAATCAATATGTACAGCATTGTAAATTAGGAAAATTAATTAACCTTGAGAAAAACAACTGCACTAAACGGTATAAAGAGAATCAGATACGCCAAGCCCGTAGGCGTCGTTCTGTTTTGATGCAAGCGTTGGAGAGCCGGTCGATCGAGAGTCGACATCTAGACAGCCGTTCAGATTTGATAAATCTACATCATCCACAAGACAGGTATTTCAATCGTTTACTTATAACCCTACGGCTACTGTTTTTTTCTGGCGATACTTAATTTTAGTGATTTGGAAAAGTTCGTGTTTAGCGGGCTTATCCGTGAGGTGGCGAACGAAAATATGAACAATTCAACAGACTTCAGCGCTGCAACAAAAAAGTTGGGAATTCCTAATGAAAAAGTCGACGCCTTAATTTTATTTATTTATTTTTTAACAATATTTTAACAAAAACATCTATAAATATAATTATAGACGGTACTCTGATATAACGGTATTTTTAAAAATAACTGCCTTATTTTGTGTATTTTCCCTGGTAGTCAACAAATTTTTGTTAAAACAATTACGAACGCCGGTCAGGAATTATCAAGCATTAAGCAGTTGATTTATTTCATTATTTGCTCATAAATAACTATTAGGTAGAAGAGAAACATGATGAAGTTTGTTTCCGCCAGAAGCCCTTCTATTTCAAGAAAAATAGGAAAATAAAAAATGCACAAATTTCAATTCGTGACTATAAACTATCCTCGTGTTCGCAAACCAAACCATACGGAGAGCTTTGGACGCTTTCTATCGACAAAAAACTATTTTTCATCCACTGGAAGAACATTTCATGGCTGTAGCGAAATTTACCATACTGAAACAATTCAAAAATAAGGGATAGGTTTTCACGATAACAGAGACTCTTATTCGGTAGTCATTTTCCATGGCAAAACTCAACATTTAGTATAACTCCAAATTTTCTCAATCTCCTCAACCAATCAGATGCAAAACCAAAACTCATCGCGTTCAGTTCCAGCGCTTGCATGGCGCCAGTTACCTGTCAGATTTGCTTCGAGTTCTCATTGGTTCTTTTGTTTTTTGTGCATTTGTCAGATTTGTTGTGTACAGTCAACTCTCGCCTTGCGGACACCCGTTGTTGCGGACACCCGCTATTACGGGCAAAATCCAGCTCCCCCGGCGAAAGCTATAGAGGTTTGACTGAGAGGCGGGGGCTTAATAGAAAGGGGGGCTTAATAGAGCTTTTACGGTAATTATTTTTCAGGAAAATGGTCATAGGAAACGCGTCTATGAACTCCAGCCATTTCCCTTATCAAGCTTGTCTGATGACCCACCTTCCTGAAGAAATCTCAGCACAAGGTGCGATACATCAGTAACTACATTGTTCTACCTCTTGACATGGTGATGGCCGTCTTGTCAATCATCTGTAACGCGCTTGTCTTCATCACTGTAACACGGACGAAGTCCCTGCGACATCCTTCACTGATTCTGCTGTGCAGCCTGTCCATCAGTGATCTCATCTGGGCGATGCATACTCTAATAAAAAACATTAGAGTACTGCTTGATCCGCACATGTGCCCGGGGTATGTGACCGAGCAATTGTACATTGGTATGTTATGTTTTCTGGCAACGCTTAGTAACCTGGCCACTATTAGCAGAGACCGTTACCTAGCAATGAGCAGGCCAGCGTGGTACCGTAGTCACGTGGGCCGTTCACGCGTCGTTAAAGCAACACTTTTTAACTGGCTTTCGAGCATATCGACTGCTTTAATAGTGTACGCAATCAGAAAAGCAACCGATAATTACAAGTTGGTTCTCATCATCATATTCGTGTTTTATGTCGTTTGTATTTTTGATGATTTTGTTCAACTACGTCAGACTGTTTATTGCAAATAAACGGCATTGCAGAGACATGTGCAAGCGGGTGGGACGCATGCGCACTGTGGGCCGACAGAGAGAGGAGAATGACCCGCGTTATCTCAGTGATTCTGTTGAGTTTCATGTTTTCTTTTCTGCCAGCTCTGTTAAGCCCTGTAGTCCTGGTTGCTTTGGGTTTTAGGAATCAAGCTGATCCGTTTTCGGCCATTTTACTCGTTACTTTTGACGCTCAACGGCCTTCTTAATCCATTGTTAAACTATGGTAGAAATAAAGAGATTCGCCGAGCAATGCGCAACATGTTCAGTTGTTGCCGACATGGACGTATCAGTCAACAGTTGCCGGCAGTAAAATATAACAAGAACAATCGTCAAGAGAACAACATTCAAGTTGAGTCTGGAGGCAGACATCTGCAGGAACTCCATGTCGCGCCGATTAACTAACCAGCAAGACTGCATTTTACTTATTCTTAACAATAACTTAGTCTTGTTGTAGGGTTTCCTACGCCCCCATGTTTTGACCACTTCCCTTTATCTTGCATGAGATGGACAGATAACGACAGCAGAATTAATAAAGATAATTTTAGGTAAACTACTTTTCTTGTCTCTTGTGTTATTTTTCCGTGGTACAGTAAACCGTCCGGGGGGGGGGGGGAGGGGGGGGGGGGGTTGGGTTGGGGGACTCCCATACGAAAGTGACGGGGATGCTCGTCGTCCCTTTTAGGGGTGTAAATTGAGGATTTTGGTCCCTCTTAGGGTGTTTAGGACGGAACGGCGATATTTTTAGTCATCAAGGTATATTTTAGGGTTGCACGCGAAGTATCTTTTAAGGGTCAAAAAAGACTTGAGCCACGCCCAGATTGGTCCCTTTTAGAGATTGAAATTTCCGACAAGCATCCCAGTGACTTGGCATATGGAAGTCCCCCCTCCCCTCCCCCCCCCCCCCCCCCCCCCCCCCGACTGGTACGGTATTGGTTAGTCCCTTCTTTTTTCTCCAGTTAGGACACCAAAAAATGACCGAAAAATCCTCCAAAACTCAGAGGAAAAGTGATAAAGTTGTGATTTTTGGAGAATCGGCTCACAAACACGCGTGTAGTCACGCTTCACGCGTGTAGTCACGCTTCACGCGCGACCGACCGCGCGACCCGCAAAGGCTTCTTGACATCACGTGATCAGTATTGTGTGTGTTTGGTTGGCGCTCTGTTCGTTTGTTGTGTTTTACTAGCTGCTTCCATTTTGGCCAGCTTTTCTGATCTGCGAAGAAGGTAAGTAGCCAAACTAGTAACACTTAACATTATAAATAATAGCACAGTGTGTAAGAACCGGTGAAATTTCGACTGGATCCTTTATTCTGATCTATTCGATTCTGTAAACACTTTCGATTTGACTGTCTATATAAGCTTAAACTTATCCGACTATCGATCGTTGCATTGCGTTCACATAATATTATCGTCTTTCGACCGACCCATAACCGATCTTATAGTTGTTATAAGGTATTTTTCTAGATGATAACGTGTTCGTGAATCCTGTTAGAAAAGGTTTTCTTTGTCATTTCGGACACCATATATTTAACCACAGGCTTACCATCCTCTGTTTGTGTGGTCACAGATATCTACGATATTCAAATTTCTTAGTACAATAGAATTGTTATTGTGAACATTAATCTTCCTAAAATTGGTATTTAGGACTGTCTATATTTAATAAAATAAAGTCCAAATGTCTGGACGTTGTTTAACTTTGCTTTGAAGCGGTTTTTACGGTGATTTGATGCGCGCGAGAGCAGTTTTTGGACTTCAAAGTTTTTACTCGCTTTTAGAATACTAATACTCCAACAAGGCATGCAACTTCGAGCAGTTTTGGACCGACAAATTCCGTACCTCCTCTCGTATTTTGCCCTAAAAAAAGCATTTCTTCCATTCGATTTCATAACAGCTCCCGCATCTCGAAAGACTAGTCCTCGGTCTACACTCTGGCCTAATTTGAGTACGAAAGGTTCGCGGATTGATCTTGAAAAACCAGCTGGAATATCGAATGAGTTTGAAAATTCTCGATTTTACTATGATCTGTACCTCCGGCTGGGACAATTATGCACATATTTAAAAAAAAAACGTGTATACGGCGTCGAAATTACTACCTATGCCCTCCCCAGCGCGAGAAACGTGTACCACGACAAACACTTCTCTGGGGTACACAGGTGAAATACGGCTACCCTGAGAAAAAGGAAAATAAGCCTATCAAACGGAATAAATCTGTATAATTGCGAATATAAATTGATTTCTCATTCCACGTTGTCTAAAGTGTCGCCGTCGTGATTGCCTAAGTTAAGATCAACGAGACTACTGTATTTCACCTGGGTACCCCAGAGAAGTGTTTGTCGTGGTACACGTTTCTCGCGCTGGGGAGGGCATAGGTAGTAATTTCGACGCCGTATACACGTTTTTTTAAAAATATGTGCATAATTGTCCCAGCCGGAGGTACAGATCATAGTAAAATCGAGAATTTTCAAACTCATTCGATATTCCAGCTGGTTTTTTCAAGATCAATCCGCGAACCTTTCGTACTCAAATTAGGCCAGAGTGTAGTCCGAGGACTAGTCTTTCGAGATGCGGGAGCTGTTATGAAATCGAATGGAAGAAATGCTTTTTCTAGGGCAAAATACGAGAGGAGGTACGGAATTTGTCGGTCCAAAACTGCTCGAAGTTGCATGCCTTGTTGGAGTATTAGTATTCTAAAAGCGAGTAAAATCTTTGAAGTCCGAAAACTGCTCTTGCGCGCATCAAATCACCGTAAAAACCGCTTCAAAGCAAAGTTAAACAACGTCCAGACATTTGGACTTTATTTTATTAAATATAGACAGTCCTAAATACCAATTTTAGGAAGATTAATGTTCACAATAACAATTCTATTGTACTAAGAAATTTGAATATCGTAGATATCTGTGACCACACAAACAGAGGATGGTAAGCCTGTGATTTAACTTGAGACTCTACTTTCCTCCATTTTGATTGGGGGGGTGGGGGGGGGGGGGGGTACTTGACAGACGCTCGGGTAGGAGGTGACAAACATAATTCCGATTTTGAGACCCTGTTGAAGACATTTAACTCAAAATTATACCCTGTTTACTGTAAGACAAGAATAGAATAGTGATAAAATGTTTTTTTACTATGAAAAATACTGAAATTGCTGTCAGAAATGGACATAACAAAATCTAAACTATGTTTGACACTGACTAATGTACTGAACACAAAATGTTGCTGACGGTAATTCTGAGATAGTACAACACTCGAATCAGTTTGTCCAGCAGGGCTGAAAAACATAGCTGGCATGCGGCTAGAATCGCGGGCTCAAGCGCGCGGGGTTCAAAATGCCTTTACACACAGGGAAACTGAAAGTTTGGGATTAAACGCAAAAAACAACGTCGTGGTTGGAAAGATTATCCTATTTTCCGTATTTCTGAACAATAAATTAATTTTCAAAAAGAACTAGGGGGTGTAGAAAGTTTTCCAAAATTGTTTTCATTAAGAAAAACGGTCCGGAGCTCCCTCACATCGATACCATCGCATCGCATCGATCGATCGATGTGAGGGAGCTAAAGATGATGTTCTGACACTTTGAGGTTTACCGACCAACATTTTCAAAATAGAGTTCGAGTTATCGGGGTAAATTTGATCCAAGGGAAAGTAAAATTAGTTTGAGTTAGCAGGGAGCTCGAGTTGTTCAAGGTAGCGGGGTTCTACTGTACTAACGAGCAAGGGGAAACGTGTTGCCATTTTGCCTTCCAGCGCAAACGCGAATGCGTTGAGTTCTAAACGCAAACTAGTTTACTCAGCGTTGACAATGCATTAGATGGTTCTCTTATTTTCGAGCGGTACTGTAGGCCATGTAAAGATACCCGTTTAAGACAAAAAAGTGATAAAATTGATACCCCGTCCAAGGTAAAAAAAAAAACCCTACCCTATTGGGGTACAGGCCAGATTGTGTTGTGTTTTTCTATCACAAATGATTTATAATTTCTCCGATTAATTAATTCTGTTATAGTTTTATTATTTTGTTAAGTCCAATCAATCTATCGATCGATTGATTGATACATCAATATTTATAACTAGTAATAGTTCTCACTATATCTGCCCCCGCCATTTGATGATATTACGTTTTGTTTATAGAAATATTTCGGACATTTTTAAAGTAGATTTTGTGATGTAGCTTATAATGATCATATGGTGTACAGCAATAACACAAAATGGAACAAAAACTCAGTTATTCAGATAAATAATAACGATCTGGGTTTATTTATACTGAACAATGAAGTTTGTTGAAAATATGCTGATCCTTTTGACTGGGTTTTACTTTTTTGACTTGAGATTATGATCTGTTTGCATCTGTTAATTCGGGAATATCTCCCGATGCTGGTTCACAATCAAATGAGGACTGTATCTTTCCAAGTTATAAAATGCGTTTATTCGTAGATTCACAGTTCTTTACACTCACAATTCCGTTCCATTCTATTCACTATTCGTACGCGTTCTGAGGCTAAACCTCTTACAACAATGTCTTAAGCTTATATACACTAGGAAATACAAGAATGTTGCGGTTGTAACCGCTAATCTTAGTCTTAACGAGTTAATATTTATATCAGACAGCGTCTAGCAGATTTTTGGATCGAGTCTGTCGACCCCGTTGCTGATTAGTGTGTGACAAAATCAAGTTGTGTACCGAACAATTCTATCCGGTACTGTTGAATGACCTATGTATTCAAAGAAATCACTGTAATGCAAGATACTCACCTTTGAATTGCAAATTTTCTTCAGACGAACGGCGGCAAAGCGAACTTTTGAAGCGAGCCGACCACGTGCCAAAATTACCCAATACCACCTTGTGGCTCTGGTGAAAAATTACCCGATACCACCCCGCGCGCCCAGTTTTGTCAAATCGAGATTCATTGGCATACTATAACATATATATCAATATATTTCAATATATTTATTTTTATATTTTCTTCATTTATATATATACGCGGGGACTACTATTCTGCCTCCTCGGGTTTTGGCCTCTGGGCCAAACCCCTCCGGGGGCAACTAGTTAATAATAAAATTTGTTAATTAATATTTACTTGCCTTAAACAGGCTGTCAAGACAGAAGAAAAGACATGGATACTGCTAAGAAGAATACAAGAAAGGGCTTGAAATGTACAGTGTGCAGTAAAGAATTTAATTTCCAGTCAGCTTTAAAAAGGCACCTGATGATTCATAGTAGTGAAAAACCCTACAAGTGTACTCATTGTGACAAATGCTTTAATCGTGAAGAACATTTGAAAACACACCTGTTGATTCACAGTGGTGAAAAACCATACAAATGTACTCACTGTGACAGGTGCTTTAGCCAAACATCAAATTTGAAAAACCACCTGATGATTCACAGTGGCGAGAAACCCTTCAGATGTACTCAATGTGACAAATGCTTTTCCAGTTCCTCGCAGTTGAAAAGACACCTGTTGATTCATAGTGATGAAAATCCGTACAAATGTACTAAATGTGACAAATGTTTTACCTGTGCATCAACTTTGAAACGACACCTGATGACTCACAGTGGCGAAAAACCCCACAAATGTACTCAATGTGACAAATGCTTTCTTAGTTCATCAAATTTGAAAACACACCTGATGATTCACAGTGGCGAAAAACCCCACAGATGTACTCAATGTGACAAATGCTTTACCACTGCATCAGAATTGAAAACACACCTGATGACTCACAGTAGTGACAAACCCTACAAATGTACTCAATGTGACAAATGTTTTACTCGTTCATCGCATTTGAAAGAACACCTGATGATTCACAGTGGTGAAAAACCCTTCAGATGTACTCAATGTGACAAATCCTTTACTCATTCATCACATTTGAAAAGACACCTGTCGATTCACAGTGGCAAAAAACCTTACAGATGTACTCAGTGTGACAAATGCTTTACCTGTCCATCAGAATTGAAAACACACCTGATGATTCACAATGGCGATTTCCCCCACAGATGTACTCAATGTGACAAATGCTTTACCGTTCCATCACTATTGAAAAGACACCTGATGATTCACAGTGGTGAAAAACCCTACAAATGTACTCAATGTGACAAATGCTTTAATCGTTCATTACATTTGAAAGCACACATCATGATTCACAGTGGTGAAAAACCCTACAAATGTACTCAATGTACCAAAGGCTTTACTCGTTCCTCGCATTTGAAAAGACACCTGTTGATTCACAGTGGCAAAAAATCCTACAGATGTACTCAATGTGACAAATGCTTTGATAGTTCATCACACTTAGAGACACACCTGATGATTCACAGTGGCCAAAAAACGTACAAATGTACTCAGTGTGACAAATGCTTTAATCATTCATCGCATTTGAAAACACACCTGTTGATTCACAGTGGTAAAAAACCGAACAGAGCTAAACAATCTGACAAATGCAATACCTGTTCATCACATTTGAAAAGTGGTGGTTACAGTGGTGAGAAGTCCTTCAGATGTAGTCAATGTGATAAATGTTTTACTTGCAAAGTAAGACTGTTATTTCATGAGAAATCAACTCATGCTGATTAAGATTTTCCTCACAAGTGCAGCCACTGCAGCAAAGGCTTCAAAGATGACTGGTTTAAAGAACAAATGCAGGAAACTTTCTTTGGAAGACAGAGAAATTCACCCATTGGATGTGTGGTGAATTTTGTCATAACTGTTGTGGAATTCTTTACTACATATATAAACATGGAATGCGAAAAGAGACAGTGTGATAACAATCGGGGGCTGAAGAGGAATAATGGAATAAGAATAACGGAAATTTTTGCAATGGAATAATCGAATAATGGCCTTGGTTTTTCAGGAATAACGATATCAACGTTTCCTTTGGAATATTCAGATTTTGTCAAATGGAATAATGAAGTTTTCGTAACTGGAATTTTAGAGCAGTTATATTATGGAATAATTATCACTCCATTATTCCTCGTCAGCCCCCAAAATGACAAAGTTATAGTGTTGTTTTATAAAAGGTTTTTGTCATCATCATCATTGGAGTTATTATAATCTCTACAAAGTCATGTATTTTAGTCTGGAGCTCACTGGTCAGTAAGGCGGTTAATGTAAAAGAAATATTAAGTGATGAGAAGTTGTGTACAGCTCTGCAAATGATGATCCCAGGACCACAAATGATCCTGCTAAAAAACGAGGAATTAATGGCGTGAACAGTGGAATGGTGTTCCCTTTTGTTCACCCCAATTGTTTTTACATTTTTGGTATATTTTCCCCCCAAGAGCTGAATCCGTGCACATCAGATATTTTAATCTGGATAACAAATTGATCAATTTTTTTTTCACCATTTCAATACTAGATTTTAGTGAGAAAATAAATCCAAAATTATTGAAACAATGCAAAATATTCTGAACACAGTTAATTGGGGGACAAGTTAAGAGCATCTACATGTAAGCAGTGCAACTTGCCTGTGAAAATGGCTAAATTGCTCCTTCTCTCCTTCTTTTACTGCAAGAGGAGCACAAAATGACGTTGCACTAACCAAGTCATTCCCCTATCCATAAGATTAACGCCATTCATCATATTTTTAGAGGGATCATTAATTTTGCAGTCCACTCTGGGGATCATTTGCGGCCAAATTTTGCACTCCTGGAATCAGAAGGGTTAGATTTGATTACGGATATATAAACTAGGAAGGGTAAAAAGTGTTTTAGGTCGTTAGTATTTTTCTTTGAGTTTAGATTAAAAAGATGATTTCATAACAAATCATTTCATGGCAATTTTCCTCACAAGTGTAGCCACTGCATGTGTCGTTAAAATGAAACAATTCTACAGTACATATGATCATGTATATTGTTTCTAAACTTTTTGTTGCTTAACATGTATTAAAATATAGACTGAAAACTGCGTGCGCTCTGATTGGTTAAAAACCATGTTTTATCAGAGTATATAACATAGAAAAGCGTGTTTTATCGTTTCGCGCACGTAAATCTATATTTTAAAGCACATAAAGAAGCCAAAACCATGTATTATACTGTCATAAAACACTCCGGGAATTTGAGAACACTCGAGAAATTTAGAAAACTCGCCTGCGGCTCGTGTTTTCTAAATTTCTCTCGTGTTCTCAAATTCTCGTCGTGTTTTATGACAATATAATACATGGTTTTGGCTTCTTTATTTGTTTACCATCACTTACTTACTGTCAAATATGCCTAGTGGCACAGGGAAAAAATTTACAACCCTCCAAAAGTATAGACTGTTCACATCCTCTCTATTTTCTCAGATCGTTGTAGCCGCTATCAAACTGGAACTGAGTGCACTTCGCGCTCACTGTTAGCGTCGAGAAAATAGAGAGGTTGTGAACAGTCTACCAAAAGTAGTGATGGTAGGAAATCACCAATTCAAAGTAACTACCACCCAAAAGTATAGCGACCTCAAATGTACCGGTAATTTGATATAATATTTGATTTTTTATTGCAAAATATTGCACACAAAAAACAGATAAAGTAAGCTGTATTCCTTATTCCAAGGCCATTACATTGCTCTGTTCTGTTGTAAATTCTTGTCAACAGGTTTTATCCTCAGTTTCATATAATTATAGGACAATAACTGGTTCCTTTCAAGTTTTATTCAAAAGGTTTTCAGTTTCTTTACACATAATAATATTATGGTACATATTTAAGCCATATGAAATATGTACCATACTTTACATGTTTATGCCCTCGAAAGCAGTGATCCTCTGACAGTAGCGATAGGAAAAGGCTATTAAATCCGGAAGTAATGAGGGTCATCACTTTCGGAACTTTATGGTAATCAAAAATGAGTTATCTAGTATCTTGGCACGCATTGCGGACCTATTAACGCTATATAATTTTATTATGTGCAGGTACGATGGAAATTAATGATAGACTACGAGCAGTCCCTTACTGTTCTCAGGGATCGTGCAGGTGAGTGTGTGGAATCACCTCCCGCGTGGAGATGCGACACAAGGTGGGATTTCCACACTCGCCTGCTTTACTATCCCTGGGAAAAGTGAGGGATTGCTCGTAGTCTAATGAAAACTGTGCCTAGAAAAATGTGTAGTGGTATGGTTCATAACTTTTAAGATTTCATACTTCTGATGTTGCACTTTGTTAACTGTTTCAATTTTAAAATACTGTAATTTCATTTAATAGATGTTATTAAGTCTGATGTTGATCAGTTTTGACTTTTGATCAACATGATTAAAATATTGTTAAAGGAAATGACTGCCTTTGAATAATATATGAACTCGGAAGTTCATAACTGTCATAACTTAGCCCAGTTTCCATGTATCATTTGGGAATATCTTGAGGTGTTACAGCAAGGAGCCCAAAAGTGTAACCACTTGTAATCAATTCATTCTTTGGTGCGTGCATACTATCCTATCAGCAGCCGATGATAGCTATCTTTGGTTTCTGATTGGTCAAGGCTCCTAAGTGGGGGGTATAAGGCGTGATGACCGGAGCGAGTTGAGTGCAGAAGACTGGGAAGGAGAACTCCCTAGTCCATGCTTGGCTTAGTGCGCAGGTGAGCCTGGTTGTATTCACCATGCTGCAGCATCATTCGCGTCTCACCTCTCGTGCTCATTAATTTTACTTCTCACACTGATACTATTGCCAATACGTCCTCTCTCCTCCGCAGAGGCTTCTTGGGATATTGAGGAGAGGGAAGATTTTTTTATTATTATTCTTTGAAAAATTTACAAGTGCTTATTCAGTTCCAAAAGGCCGTTCTCTTATCTTTAGCTTGGGCTGCCTGTGGTTGCTGCAGAGTCCCCGATCAATCAAGCCCTACCCCCACCCCCTCGGTATCATAAAAACACATGATCGACCACGTGATCGGTTTTCTGGTTGCGTCCTGTTCGCTTTTGGTGATTGTGTTTTATTGCTTTGTTTTACTGCTTTCGCCTGGTTTTTTCTGGAAATAAGGTAAGTAATCAAACCCATAACACTTTAAATTTGTTATCACAGCGTACAGAAGATGTTTATATTGCAGTTGTATGATACCCGCTCGTTCGTGAACATGTTGATTTCGTCTATCGATTTGATGTTTTGTGCCCGGTGTTTGTGCGAACGCTTTGTTGCCGAGATCACGCTTAGCATATTTTCTTAGATACAAATTTTGTTAATCTTTGAATTCGATTAATGGAGCTCTTATGTTCTTCATAACTTCCCTTTATTTTTGACATGACGGGACTCTTGGATTCAGGGTGTCTAATTGAACGTTTGAGTTCGGTAATCGAACATAATCAAACTGACAAGAAAAACTTGTCAATTGAACACAATCGAACATTCCATTATCGAACGGTCATTTGAACCATAATCAAACGTTCAATTACCAGCTGCCTATGCGTCAGTCAATTCCAGCAGTGCCCATCCCCCCCCCCCCCCCCCCCCCGGGCCATTTGCGCATGTTGCTAGCCCGGGGGTGGGACATTTGTGATTTATCTTGGCCGGGGGGGGGGGGGGGGAGGGGAGAGGGGGTGGGCATCAGCCCACCCGTCACCTACCCCGGGGAATTTGACAGCCACGTAGAATATTTCATTGGGAAGAACTAGGAGTTTGTCGCAGAATGGCTGGTCCAGCAAGGGAAGAAAAGCTTGATGACATTTTTAAATGCATGTTTGACTGTTTTGTTTCTTTTTATTGCAAATGTTTTCATATCAAAGGCAAAAGAAAACAAGAAAGATGCATACGAGTTGTAGCCCATTTTAATAATACCTGAATTGATAGCCGTTCGAAATGTGTCAAAGAATCATATTTGCTAATATACACATTTATATAAAGTTCATCTTCTTTTAACAAACAGCGTCGACTTTTTATAGTTTTTTCCGTTTGCTGTCTACTCTTCGTGTCGGATTGTATCCTAGATAAATTGAAACAATCTGTCGCTGGCGTAGTCAGAAAATAGAAAATGCGAGTCTCGCTGACAAACGACAGACAATGCGAAATGACACGGCGTTAAACTTGAGCAGTATACGAGCCCGGGGGTGGGGCATTTGCCTTCTTTTATGGCCCGACCGTGGGGAATTTGAACGGCTTGCTTGTCCCCACCGTGGGGAATTTGACCAAATTTTTTCAAAAATGTCAAATGCCCAGGGGTTAGCCCTTGGGGGGGGGGGGGGGATGGGCACTGTTGGAATTGACTGACGCATTACAGTGACATATCATAATTTAAATTTTTTATTTTTGGGGTGTTTTTCAATTTATTCGATGTAACAAAATGAAAAAGTTGAACTGGATTTGGTTTGATTGCGTTCCATTTAGTTCGATAGCCAAACTCTCCCGAAATTAAATGTTTGATCATGTTTGATTACCGAACGCGATTGAACGCTAATCGTTCGATTGAGTTTGGTTGGTTTTCAGTTCGCTTTTGTTCGATTATACATGTACCGTAAAAGCTCTATTAAGCCCCCGGGGGCTTATTTAATTTCAGGCCTCAAGAAGGGGGGCTTATTAGAGAGGGGGGCTTAATAGAGAGGGGGGGCTTATTTCAAATCATAAATTTTCAAGAAAATTCACATTAATTTTTCAAACTTTACTATTACACCACTAACCAAAACAAAACAAGAAATGGGTTATGTATGACCATCTTACAAAAGAAACGTCATTTATACCCTAACTCGATGATAGTTCTGGAAATTAAAGACCACGTTTCAATTCAAAGTGACTGAAACTCCAGAAAATATTGCTGAAGAGTCATTTACATCAGCCTGACGGAAGGAGGGGGGGGGGCTTAATAGAGAGAGGGGGTTTATTACAAAATCTGACGTCCAAAGGGGGGGGGGGCTTATTAGATAGTGGGGGCTTAATAGAGAGGGGGGGCTAAATAGAGCTTTTACGGTATATGTTGTGGCTCAAATTTTTTTTGGTTTAAAATTTTTCAAACCAGTTTGATTTTTATTTTCCTTTGTCTAATATTCAGGCTCGTGAATATTGGCTCGTGAATATTTACCTCGACTTCGTCTCGGTAAATATTCACCAATATTCACTTCGCCTTTGGCGAATAATTGTTAAATAATAATAATAATAATGAAAATATGATGATAAGTGTGGAGAAGAGAACTCAGAAAAAAATTTCTGAGTGCCAGATGGGAATTGAACCCACGACCTTCCGTACTCTAGTCGGATGCTCTAACCACTGAGCTACTGGGAACTCTAATGGTGAGCAATTGTCGTTTATGGGCTATGTAACACAACGACTGCATCGCGCAAGTCACATTATGTCACTGAACACACACAATTAACTGCATCACGCAGTCACGTAATAATTATAAAAGCAATATATAATAATGATAAGAACCTTCCCAGAATCCTTTGCAACTGGATTTTTTCAATGCCAAATAACTTTGTCAATTTGAGGCCCAGAGGGATGAAACTCCATAAGGGAATGACACTTATCATAAAATAACTCTCATATCAAACTTGGTGTGATGACGTCATTCGTCACGTGACCACGCCCGAAAATGCGTTTTTGTTTACTGTGAGAACAGGCCTCTATCAATTGAAAAGCAATCACCGTAGTCAGCAAGACATTGATGTGGGGCATTTTGAAATGGCCAGTTGACATCTGGCATTTTAAATTTAAGGGGGCTATACACGAGAGCAAAAATTTGTGAAAATTTGGTTCTGCGATATCTCATAAAGCGTAAGGTGCATAGCAACCAAAATCTACATGTTGATAGATGTTTATGCGAAGAACACGTTTTTGGCAACTTTGTAAGTGTGACTTCATCAGTCACGTGACCAGATTGCTTTGAATATTTACATTGCTTTAAAAGTACATTATGCTCAACAAAACAGCAATTTTTTTGAAAAAAATGGTAAATAATTCAGTAAGGTTTGTTAAAAGGGCGATTATTATTTTTTTCTTTTAATGATAAGCAGATTATGCATTATACCATGTTGGCTTGCTCTACTGTTCATTGGTTTTTAAGGTAAAAACTAAAAGCAAACTTCGATGAGAGGTTTGAGCTTATCCTCTTCCTATATGATGTGACAGTTTTTTTCTAAAATCTCCGCTATATTCATAGAATGGATTTGCTTTTGCCTTAATAACCGACAGGGACTGGGTTCGAAAGCCTGGGTCGAGGTGTGGAACGAGACACTATTGCTATCTTACATGACGTACTCAGCGCTGACCAGCGGTTACCCAGATTGATTTGTTTTGCTCCGTTTTGCTCGAGGTTTGCATGTAGTGCTTTTGGACAGCCAACAAAACTGCTTTTGATGTTGGTTGCTCAAGTCGAGTCATCAGCTGTTGAGGGAAACAGACTGAGCTACCAGTATTCAGTAAGTGTTTCATTCGGTGGAAAACCTTGGCGTACAAATCTGGAGGCAGACCAGGGCTTTTGGCGAGATGTAAGCTTACCATTCATGGCGCTGGAACTCACGTACACGTTTTGGGCTTGTCGAGTACGTGAAAACATCGGTCTGTCGTTACCGTTTAAGCATTTTTTAAGGACTGGACTTCTTTATCGAGACATAAGTTGAGGGAATGATCAGCAGTTCTATATAAGGTAAGTTCATTCGCGAAAATATATATTGCTTCGCCCTGGCCACGATGTACGTTCGGTTTGGTTTTGACAGATACTGTGGGAAATGATTAAATTTAGTTTTACTGAGGAAACTAACTGCATGCAATAGCATGGTCGCTATTTTTGTCTGCTTTCAGTGATGCTTTCATGAAAATTATATTAGTTGCTCGATTGTACAGAGTTACAGAGAATTGTGTCGCCCACGCTGGGTTCAAAATTATTTTTCTCGCTTGACTGTTCTAAAATAAATCGATTTGTCACTGGGTTAAAAATTGTTTTTGTTGCTGGAATGTCCAGAGTTAAATTGGGTTCAAAAATTATTTTTGTCACTGCATGGGTTCAGAGTTGTTTTGCTGTTTGTTTTTGTCTGGACCATTCAGCGTTGTTAAATGCCATGCTACATGTAGTTGTAGCTTCAAAATTACTGTATTTTGCTTGACATTGGGATAAAAATTATGTTTGACTCTGTGTATTTTGTTGCTGGACAGTTTTAAGCTGGGTTTTGTTGCTGGGTTTGCTCTCACTTGAAAACTATTTTTATCCATGCTGTGGCACTGTCTTGGATATTATTTTAGTTGCTACATGTATATGTACATGTAGATCATTTGTATGCAACTTTATGATGAAATCGCTGTACTAATTCTTGCACAGAGCTATATGTTTTCATCCAGCTAAGATGTTACCCATTTTTGCATGTGCCAAGTTTATCAGCCAAACTTAGCAAATTCTGTCAAAAACAAATTGTGGAGGACAATAGCAAATGCATTAAAATACCACTTTTATGTATAAATGCACTGGGAGACGCGGTGGCCTAATGGTTAGTGTGCTGGACTCCGGACTGAGTGGTCCGGGTTCGAGCCCTGGCCGGTGTGACTGTATTGTATTCTTGGGCAAGATACTTTACTCTCACAGTGCCTTACTCTACCCAGGAGTATAAATTGGTACCGGCAACAGGGGTAACCTGCGATGGACTAGCATCCCATCCAGGGAACCCCACTAACTCAAACTCCCAAGGGAAACAAAAAATAGTTTGAGTTAGTGGGGTTGGTATTAAATTTCAAGTATCCTGTTAATAATTAATAAGGTATTGGGGTTTTATTATTCATTCACAAGTCATTTTTGGTACAATTAGTTTGTTTTATAAGTTAATGATGTTGTCTTTCGATGGTGAAGTTAAGTGGTTCAGAATAATTTTCGTGACTAACAGATCAGGCTCTCAGTTACTCCGGAAACGAATTACCCTGCTATGTCAACAGTGATCGACCAGATGTTTATCGGTCTTTCATGGGCTTGAATTATGTTTCCATACATTATCACATTGTTATCAACAAGCTATGTTCTGACACTCTGTGGTTTACTGATCAACGTAAAAATAGAGTTTGAGTTGTCGGGGTAAATTTGAGCCAAGGAAAGGAATAATTAGTTTGAGTTAGCGGGGAGTTCCTTACTGTACTGCCAATAGTTTTCATAATTATGGATTGGTTACACTTAACTAGACGTGACCATTGTAAATTAAGTCATTATATTAATAGTTGTATGGACACAACCAACTTGCAAGAACATTAATTAATAATTTATTTACTCTTTGTTTTTTTTTTGCAGGATATTACATTCATAGCCCTCAGGAAGCCAGTAAGCTTCTGACCAGGCACTACCTACAGTTCAATATGTACTGTAAGCCATCAATGATGCAGTTTACATTAAGTGACTTCCAGAATAAATTAGACCTATTTAACATCCGTGAATCATTCCATGTTTCCAACATTTGTCTTAACAAGTAATGTAACAAGGGGACCTAATATAATTATGATTTCTTCATAGGCCCCCTTTTTTATTATTATTGTAATGTTTTATATTTTTTGTGTGGCAAATTACCACTCATTTCAATGCTACGCAACCTTCGAAACCAAAATTCACTTGGCAATAGATGTCCTCGTCGTATCGTTACGCATGATTGACGGAAGTGTATTGTCAACTTTACAGTCAGAGGTTTGACTCCTACCTACGTTTGTAACCTCCTACGCAGACAAATTTGCATGATTTTCACGGCAATTTCTAAACCCCACTAAAACTAAACTTAAGGGCCGCAGTACTTAATGGTATCATATTTACCATTTTTCCATTATGACAATTAAATTATATATTGCTTTTATTCCGGTTCCACTTGTAATAATAATTATAAAAGTAATATATAATAATGATAAGAACCTTCCCAGAGTCCTTTGCAACTGGAAATTTTTCAATGACAAATAACTTTGTCAATTTGCGGCCCAGAAGGGTGAAACACCACAAGGTAATAACACTTACCATAAAATAACTCTCATATCAAACTTTGTGTGATGACGTCATTAGTCACGTGACCACGCCCGAAAATGCGTTTTTGTTTACTGTGAGAACAGGCCGCTATCAATTGAAAAGCAATCAATCTAGATAGCAAGATATTGAAATGGGGCATTTTGAAATAGCCAGGTGACATCTGGCATTTTAAATTTAAGGGGGCTATACACGGGTGCAAAAATATGTGGAAATTTTGTTCTGCGATATCTCATAAAGCATAAGGTGTATAGCAACCAAAATCTACATGTGGATAGATGTTTATGTGAAGAACACATTTTTGAACTCGTTTCGTACGTGACGTCATCAGTCACGTGACCAGATTGCTTTGAATATTTTAAATTGCTTTAAAAGTACATTATGCTCAATAAAACAGCGCCTTATTCCTGTCAGTTGTAGATATTGATGTAAGGTTTATCAAAAGGGCGATTATTATTTTTTCTTTTAAATATCAGGGAAGAGCAGCGCATGAGCGCGCATGAAAAGTTGGTTATTGGCGCTAAATCAGCCACTTATTAATTTAAAACCAAAAAGAGAAATTTATGAGAGGTTTTAGAGTATCCTCTTTCCAGTTCGCTTGTCTGTTTTGCAAAATTAAATCTCCGTCTTAGGGCTCAGGGATGTAATTTAGCAGTTCCTTGGGGCCTGGGGAGGAGAGAGGATTGGGGCGAGACTGTGCTCTCGCGCCATTTTCTGCGGCTTACGCCGGTCGTCATGTGACTCACGTCAGCTACTCGCGAGGTTCGTCTACAAAACGTTTTTGTGGACGTCCGTCTTGTGGACTTAAAAAATATTTAAACTTCGTTTTACTGTTAAAGAGAGAGTAAAGTCCTTCGGACAGGAGAAAAAGTGTGGATTCAAGTGGTCATAACATCACATGACGCCAAAACAGCACCATCAAGTAAGTAAGCTAAGTTGTTATCACCGTTCCGCTCGTGAAGCAGCTCGCAGTGTATGTGAGCGCTTTGCTAAATATTATGAGCTTAATTATAAGCTTATTAATAAAACTTACCTTTACTTTACCTTTACATGTTCTATGACAAGAGATACCTTCGGTTAGTTTTTTTCTACTACAATAGACCAAGCTTTTAACACCTTCGTTGGTAAATTAACACTGATCATCTGTTGTTTACATCCGATGCAATCAGCTATGTGTTGAAACGAAACTAGAAGGAATAAGCTCTGCCTCTTTGAATTGAAATTCTCAGTCCCTAAGCTGAGCTCGGTAAGCAAACAAACGATTTTCAAAAGCTTCTTTTAGGCTAAAATAGTACGAAATCTAACGGCTTTTCGACTGCGCTGAAATACTGGAAAGGTGTCTAGTGAATTATTATTTGTTTTTCTCTTCACTTTTCAATACGATATTTCGCTTGCCATGTTTCTCGTCCAAGGAAATTAAAATAAGTTTACACGTACCAAGGGAAATTGAATTTCTCCATTTGAATGTAGGCGATTTTATGTTTCTATGCTTATAGTGTCAGTATTGCTTGCGAATTATAGTAATATTAAATCGTCACTGCAAATTGTGCATCTTTGAATTAAAATTCCCAGTCCCAAAGCTGAGCTCTGCAGTAAACAAACAAACGATTTTCACAAGCGTCTTTAGGCTAAAATAGTACGAAATCTTCCAGCTTTCACTGAAATACTGGAAAGGTGTCTAATGAATTGTTTTCTCTTCTCTTTTCGATACGATGTTTTGCTTGCCATATTGTTTCTTGTCCTGGGAAATTAAAATAAACTTTCCGAGGGAAAGTGGAATTGCTGCGTAATGAAGGCCGGCGATTTTATTTTTCTATGCTGTCAAATCTGGGTGCTGAACAACATTTAAATATAATGTTTGCTTGCTATAAATCATCACAAAAAATTGTGGCCCTTCAATTGTTATGAAAAATATTTTGCGGCTTGTTTTAATTTAAATTTTGGACAGAAGAGCTGTTGTGTATTAAAATAGACTATATATATTACAATTCGAGATTTTAACGCCAATCAGAAGAGTGAAGCGTTTGTAAACACTGTACTTTTCACTTTTTGTCACGCGTCACACAACTTCAGTTTTCTGATCACAAACGATATAAAATACAGACGCTTTGGTGCAGTGTATAATATTATAAAAAAGAATTGGCAATAATTAAGTTTAACTTAAGTTTATTTTGTTATCAACTGAAAATTGTTTTCAGTAAAATGAAAGTTGGAAGTCAAAATGTAGCTGATCTATTTAATCAGGTATATTTAGATGAACTGGGATGATAGTAGTCTCCTATGCAGCCCCGTTATTTGTGTCATCACGCAACTCTTCTCCCCACTAACGTCTGCTCAAATCCGAATCACATTCCTTTCCCGATTTAAGCCAATCACAGTTGCTGTCTTGCAGTGCCATTTTTCGGAACTTGCTCGCGCCAATACACCAATAATAGATTGTGTCTTATCGTGACCTTAGCGTCGGAAACGTCAAGCGAACGCCAGTATGCCGTCTTTTAAATTTGACGCACACCAAACATCAAAATAAAACATGGTTTAACTGAAGACAAATGAATGATATTAAAAAATAATGTTGAAAAAGATTTTCGGCAAACGGTAAACAGTCACGTTTTTGCCGATAGGTGTCAAAGTTGCTGCGGCCAAAAGGAAAGGAATGTGGTCCAGGTTAGAGCAGCCGTTAGTGGGGAGAAGCGCTGCGTGACGACACAAATAACGGCTGCGTAGGAGACTCAGGATGATAGGAGTACTAAGGAATTTCCTATGCACAATGTCAGGGCTGCAAATAATTTTTTTTTCTTGAAAGGACATGTGTCCGACTAAGAAAAATTTTGGTCGGACAAAACAAAAATGAGGTCGGACATCATATTACAGTATTGCTTGATAAGCGAACCTGCTAATTTAACGCGTTGTCATCGAAGAGTAAACTACATGTAGTTTGCATTTAGAATAAAACCTGTTGGCGTTTACGTTGGAAGGCAAAAAAAATTATCCGGACATTGTGTCCGGCCACAGTTTGGATTGCATCGGACATAAGCAAATTTTGGTCGGTCATTGTCCAATGACCGACTGTTATTTGCAGCCCTGCAATGTAGTATTTATAATTTGTTTTCTGTTTCATCTTTTTCATAGATGGAGGTCATGGTCTTATAATAAAACATATTGATTGTAGTCAGTAGACAGTGGATTTTACAGGTGAGAGTGAAGAGCATAAATTGAAGGGATACCGTATATCTTTTAAACACGGAGCGAGCCTATAAAAGGAAAGGACACGCCCCGTCTGAAGCACTTTGTTGGCTATTTTTATCATTAATGGCATGTGGGAAAGCTGAAACGTCGAACAACCAACGGTCAAGAAAAGTTGGGGTTGGTTTATCCAAACAACTAATTGATTTATGTCAAACACAACAAGCTATAATAATAAATATTGAGCGCAAAACAAATATATCTATTCACTGTTAGGAGGAACTGAATGCAAACAATGAATTCCCTTCGCCCATTTCGACATGTACAGTACAGTCCAAATTTTGCGGCTAGCTAAAATTGTTACAAAGCTCAAGCCTGCGATCAAAGAGCCACCTGTTTCCATTTATCTGAGTTTGTCGAGAACTTGAACGAGTCTCGTGAAGATGACTTTGATGGGATTTGCAAAATTATTCAGAATTACAAGCTTTGTGATTGTGCAAACAACTTGGACAATACTGAATAATTGCACATAATTAGACCTGGGTGAATTAACCAATCAAATGAGACCATTGTGATTGGCAGGCTGAACTCCACAGCCTCGACTGATAGGCTCGCTCCATGTTTAAAACGCATGCAATTTTATTATCTCATTAACACTGAGTATTGATTAAAATTTGGGTGTATGTTAAACCAAGAACAGTGACCCTGGTCAACACCCCCGGAACACCCAGGAACACCAAACATATAAAAAGGTAAAGTCTTCATGAGCGTAGTGGCCCAAAACTGCCGGAGCCGGAGCCTTAATCCCAGTTTTCTGTAGCATGAAGCAACTAGGAGTATTCCTTAACCCCCTTGGTTGGGATGATAGTCCATCGCAAGTTAGTCCACCCTGGAGCATTTTGTCGCCGGTACTCATTTTATACTCCTGGGTGGAGAGAGGCACTGAGAGTAAAGTATCTTTCCCAAGAACACAACACATTGACCCCAGCCAGGGCTCAAACCCAGACCACTCAGTCCTGAGTCCAGCATGCTAACCATTACTCCATTAGGCCACTGCATCTTCCGCCACCAAAAATATACTAAATGCAAATTTCAGACCACTGACCATGTTCCATTTCCCCTTTTGGACCACTTCAGCCATATAATATCTTATTTATTTTCATTTCCTTTTTTCGTATTTGTAATTTTTGGGTGTTTTCGGAGTGTTCTGGGGTGTTTCGGGAGTCTTTTTGGCTTTACATACACCCATAAAATTCACTTTGAAGTCTTCAGAGCTATATTCATCATTTAGGGGAGTGTACTGTAAAGTTATAATTTATAGAGGTTATTCAGCGGAAAGTTGTGTAATATGGCTGGGTATTTTTACGAGTCAGTTTTTATTTTTTCAAGCCTTTAGGCGAGAAAAAATAAACACTGACGAGTAAAAATGCCCAGCCGTATTACACAACTTTCCGCTGAATAAATTGTTTATTATACGACATAATATCTTTCCTAAAATATAGGCTTTCAACAGTGTTTTCCGTAGCGCGGTCAGGGGGACTGAGACCCATGTAATACGGTCTCATATCTGCGCTCGTCTTTGTGCGTATCCGCACTCCAAAATGCTATGCCGTATAATAATATATATTATATAAGCTGTACGTGGGCTAAATATCTGTTATTTGTTCAAAAGGTTTTTTTTTGGTGGGGCTTCTTTTGGGGGAAATGGGGGAAGGGAGTTGCGTCTCAAACCTTTTTAGGTGTATATAAAAGAATAAAGCATAGTAAATAGATATCTATTTAAAAGTTGAAAATCCCTTTCATTAATTATCCTTGATCTAGAGCATAATAATTAATAAATAATTAATATTATATGTTCTCTTCTGAGGTGGGTTAATACTGGGTACCAGTATACTGGTCGACCACTTAAGCCCTCTCTCCTCCAGCTGACCTGATGGTTAATTACATTCTCTGCTTTGTTTTCTCTTCAGATTTGTACTTCAAAACCATTGTAATATCAGGCAGCACTTGTGATGTCAGGAGAATAAATTAAATTGATATTGGTTTGAAATAATTTATAATCTATATAATATATAAAATTGTTTGTTTTACTAATTCAGTGGGTGACACTTGATTGATGGTGTTGCAGTTAATCATGACACTAAAAAAATTGTGGCCAGAAAAAAAAAAGGACCAAATAAATATTTGAAGAAAGATTTTTGAAATGTGGTGGCTGTCTGCTGTATTTAGATTTCATTGAATCTGATCCTAAACAGTGTGATTTTAATATTGAATGTTTAAAATGTTAGCACATGCTGTTAGTGTATTTTGCCCCTTTAATAAATATACATGTACATGCATGTGTAATTGAGCATGGTATGAAAAGTCAAGCCTTTGTTGGAAAATACATATACTTTTGGTCTGATTCAAACCAGTCTGACTCTTATGTCAATTCATGGCCTGTTAAAATTCAGACCATTCCAAATTTATTTTTCAAATCATGTACATTAATTAATTTTGGTTTAAATTTATTTTTGTTTGATATTTATTTCCTTTCGTCTTTATTTTGTTTTAGAGCATGGTACTTAATGACAGTGCTAGCTAATGACATTAAATTCAAGAGAAAAGAAAACAAAAAAAAATTTGTAATGTAAAAAATACATATTAGTCACAACATGATAATTTAACAGTGTCGGGTTACTGTTCCTTCTAATACTGCTACCATATTTTCAGAGTTCAACATTTGAGTGACTTTCACTGGTGTTCTTTAGTATATTTTTTGTTCCAGGAATTTTTGACATCACCATAATTCATATTCACTGATACTGAATAATATTAGGCACATGTAAGTTTCCGAGTAGCTTCATGTGAACCATTGGTTCATTGATATAAACTGTACATGTAAGCTCTCATTTACCTTCATATGAGGCTTTTGAATCCACTATTCTGAGCTATTTACATATTGCTCTGACTATGAATTTTACAAATTGCATTACTGGAGTTTTTGATATGCACAATTTAAACTCAGGGTTGTTGTCTGAGGGTGCATTTGTTGGTTTGTGCTATACAAAGAACACTGTCAATTGGTCTTGTATCTATGATAATATAATACATATATCTTATTATTAACCAAGCGCGAGAGCCATACTGGGAGAATCTTGACAGTACAGATCGAGTGCAACTAGGTCCATACAGAAAAGACTGAGGGCCGATATTTTACTAACAAATTTGCATGATTTTCGCAATTTCTAAACCCCACTAAAACTAAAATTAAGGGCAGTAGGTGGTATCATATTTACCATTTTTCCATTATGACAATTAAATTATATATTGCTTTTATTCCGGTTCCACTTGTTATAAAAGTAATATATAATAATGATAAGAACCTTCCCAGAGTCCTTTGCAACTGGAAATTTTTCAATGACAAATAACTTTGTCAATTTGAGGCCCAGAAGGGTGAAACACCACAAGGTAATAACACTTACCATAAAATAACTCTCATATCAAACTTAGTGTGATGACGTCATTAGTCACGTGACCACGCCCGAAAATGCGTTTTTGTTTACTGTGAGAACAGGCCGCTATCAATTGAAAAGCAATCAATCTAGATAGCAAGATATTGAAATGGGGCATTTTGAAATGGCCAGGTGACATCTGGCATTTTAAATTTAAGGGGGCTATACACGGGTGCAAAAATATGTGGAAAGTTTGTTCTGCGATATCTCATAAAGCGTAAGGTGTATAGCAACCAAAATCTACATGTGGATAGATGTTTATGTGAAGAACACATTTTTGAACACTTTTCGTACGTGACGTCATCAGTCACGTGACCAGATTGCTTTGAATATTTTAAATTGCTTTAAAAGTACATTATGCTCAATAAAACAGCGCCTTATTCCTGTCAGTTGTAGATATTGATGTAAGGTTTATCAAAAGGGCGATTATTATTTTTTCTTTTAAATATCAGGGAAGAGCAGCGCATGAGTAGCGCATGAAAAGTTGGTTATTGGCGCTAAATCAGCCACTTATTAATTTAAAACCAAAAAGAGAAATTTATGAGAGGTTTTAGAGCATCCTCTTTCCAGTTCGCTTGTCTGTTTTGCAAAATTAAATTTACGTCTTAGGGCTCAGGGATGTACTTTTGCAGTTCCTTGGGGCCTGGGGAGGAGAGAGGATTGGGGCGAGACTGTGCTCTCGCGCCATTTTCTGCGGCTTACGCCGGTCGTCATGTGACTCACGTCAACTACTCGCGAGGTTCGTCTACAAAACGTTTTTGTGGACGTCTGTCTTGACAGTCTTGTGGACTTAAAAAATATTTAAACTTCGTTTTACTGTTAAAGAGAGAGTAAAGTCCTTCGGACAGGAGAAAAAGTGTGGATTCAAGTGGTCATAACATCACATGACGCCAAAACAGCACCATCAAGTAAGTAAGCTAAGTTATTATATAAGCACCGTTCCGCTCGTGAAGCAGCTCGCAGTGCATGTGAGCGCTTTGCTAAATATTATGAGCTTAATTATAAGCTTATTAATAAAACTTACCTTTACTTTACCTTTACATGTTCTATGACAAGAGATACCTTCGGTTAGTTTTTTTCTACTAGAATAGACCAAGCTTTTAACACCTTCGTTGGTAAATTAACACTGATCATCTGTTATTTACATCCGATGCAATCAGCTATGTGTTGAAACGAAACTAGAAGGAATATAAGCTCTGCCTCTTTGAATTGAAATTCTCAGTCCCTAAGCTGAGCTCGGTAAGCAAACAAACGATTTTCAAAAGCTTTTTTTAGGCTAAAATAGTACGAAATCTAACGGCTTTCCGACTGCGCTGAAATACTGGAAAGGTGTCTAGTGAATTATTATTTGTTTTTCTCTTCACTTTTCAATACGATATTTCGCTTGCCATGTTTCTCGTCCTAGGAAATTAAAATAAGTTTACACGTACCAAGGGAAATTGAATTTCTCCATTTGAATGTAGGCGATTTTATGTTTCTATGCTTATAGTGTCAGTATTGCTTGCGAATTATAGTAATATTAAATCGTCACTGCAAATTGTGCATCTTTGAATTAAAATTCCCAGTCCCAAAGCTGAGCTCTGCAGTAAACAAACAAACGATTTTCACAAGCTTCTTTAGGCTAAAATAGTACGAAATCTTCCAGCTTTCACTGAAATACTGGAAAGGTGTCTAGTGAATTGTTTTCTCTTTTCGATACGATGTTTTGCTTGCCATATTGTTTCTTGTCCTGGGAAATTAAAATAAACTTTCAGAGGGAAAGTGGAATTGCTGCGTTTGAATGTAGGCCGGCGATTTTATGTTTCTATGCTGTCAAATCTGGGTGCTGAACAACATTTAAATATAATGTTTGCTTGCTATAAATCATCACAAAAAATTGTGGCCCTTCAATTGTTATGAAAAATATTTTGCGGTTTGTTTTAATTTAAATTTTGGACAGAAGAGCTGTTGTGTATTAAAATAGACTATATATATTACAATTTGAGGTTTTAACGCCAATCAGAAGAGTGAAGCGTTTGTAAACATTGTACTTTTCACTTTTTGTCACGCGTCACACAACTTCAGTTTTCTGATCACAAACGATATAAAATACAGACGCTTTGGTGCAGTGTATAATATTATAAAAAAGAATTGGCAATAATTAAGTTTAACTTAAGTTTATTTTGTTATCAACTGAAAATGGTTTTCAGTAAAATGAAAGTTGGAAGTCAAAATGTAGCTGATCTATTTAATCAGGTATATTTAGATGAACTGGGATGATAGTAGTCTCCTATGCAGCCCCGTTATTTGTGTCGTCACGCAACTCTTCTCCCCACTAACGTCTGCTCTGAGACCATTGTGATTGGCAGGCTGAACTCCACAGCCTCGACTGATAGGCTCGCTCCGTGTTAAAACGCATGCAATTTTATTATCTCATTAACAGTATTGATTAAAATTTGGGTGTATGTTAAACCAAGAACAGTGACCCTGGTCAACACCCCCGGAACACCCAGGAAACACCAAACATATAAAAAGGTAAAATCTTCATGAGCGTAGTGGCCCACAACTGCCGGAGCCGGAGCCTTAATCCCAGTTTCTGTAGCATGAAGCAACTAGGAGTATTCCTTAACCCCCTTGGTTGGGATGATAGTCCATCGCAAGTTAGTCCACCCTGGAGCATTTTGTCGCCGGTACTCATTTACACTCCCGGGTGGAGAGAGGCACTGAGAGTAAAGTATCTTCCCAAGAACACAACACATTGACCCCAGCCAGGGCTCAAACCCAGACCACTCAGTCCTGAGTCCAGCATGCTAACCATTACTCCATTAGGCCACCGCATCTTCCGCCACCAAAAATATACTAAATGCAAATTTCAGACCACTGACCATGTTCCATTTCCCCTTTTGGACCACTTCAGCCATATAATATCTTATTTATTTTCATTTCCTTTTTTCATATTTTTAATTTTCTTCGTATTTGTAATTTTTGGGTGTTTTCGGAGTGTTCTGGGGTGTTTCGGGAGTCTTTTTGGTTTTACATACACCCATAAAATTCACTTTGAAGTCTTCAGAAACTATATTCATCATTTAGGGGAGTGTACTGTAAAGTTATTATATATTATATAAGCTGTATGTGGGCTAAATATCTGTTATTTGTTCAAAAGGTTTTTTTTTTGGTGGGCTTCTTTTGGGGGAAATGGGGGAAGGGAGTTGCATCTCAAACCTTTTTAGGTGTATATAAAAGAATAAAGCATAGTAAATAGATATCTATTTAAAAGTTGAAAATCCCTTTCATTAATTATCCTTGATCTAGAGCATAATAATTAATTATATGTTCTCTTCTGAGGTGGGTTAATACTGGGTACCAGTATACTGGTGTACCCCTCTCTCCTCGATCCAGCTGACCTGATGGTTAATTACATTCTCTGCTTTGTTTTCTCTTCAGATTTGTACTTCAAAACCATTGTAATATCAGGCAGCACTTGTGATGTCAGGAGAATAAATTAAATTGATATTGGTTTGAAATAATTTATAATCTATATAATATATAAAAATTGTTTGTTTTACTAATTCAGAGGGTGACACTTGATTGAAAAAAAATTGTGGCCAGAAAAAAAAGGACCAAATAAATATTTGAAGAAAGATTTTGAGATGTGGTGGTTGTCTGCTGTATTTAGATTTCATTGAATCTGATCCTAAACAGTGTGATTTTAATATGAATGTTTAAAATGTTAAATGTTAGCACATGCTGTTAGTGTATTTTGCCCCTTTAATAATATACATGTACATGCATGTGTAATCGAGCATGGTATGAAAAGTCAAGCCTTTGTTGGAAAATGCATATACTTTTGGTCTGATTCACACCAGTCTGTCACTCTTATGTCAATTCATGGCCTGTTAAAATTCAGACCATTCCAAATTTATGTTTCAAATCATGTACAATTTTGGTTTAAATTTATTTTTGTTTGATATTTATTTCCTTTTGTCTTTATTTTGTTTTAGAGCATGGTATTTAATGACAGTACTAACTAATGACATTAAATTCAAGAGAAAGGAAAACAAAAAATTTGTAATGTAAAAAATAAATTATAGTCACAACATGATAATTTTTAAAACAGTGTTGGGTTTCTGTTCCTTCTAATACTGCTACCATATTTTCAGAGTTTAACATTTGAGTGACTTTCACTGGTGTTCTTTAGTATATTTTTTTGTTCCAGGAATTTTTGACATCACCATAATTCATATTCACTGATACTGATAGACACATGTAAGTTGCCGAGTCGCTTCATGTAAACCATTGGTTCATTGATATAAACTACATGTAAGCTCTCATTTACCTTCATATGAGGCTTTTGAATCCACTATTCTGAGCTATTTACATATTGCTCTGACTGAATTTTACAAATTGCATTACTGGGGTTTTTGATATACACAA
>MU825413.1:0-13233 GCA_029204205.1 Desmophyllum pertusum | reverse complement strand
TCCTCGCGAAGCGAGGCCGAAGGCCTCGCGTAGCGGGGTTTATTCCTCGCGAAGCGAGGCCGAAGGCCTCGCGTAGCGGGGTTTATAATTCTGTCCCCAAAGAGCTCATGCGAGAGCAATTCTCGTGTGGCCTTTACGATCATATTTATTTATTTATTTATTTGTTTGTTTGTTTGTTTGTTTGTGGAAATCGTGGTTGACAGTAATGACGTCACACGGCGCGCTCGTGGCCTAATGGCTTAAGGCGCTAACTTTTAAATCTGATCTTCGGGATTGAGGGCGTGAGTTCAAATCCGACATTGTCCTTCTTTTTTTTTTTTTTTTTTTTTTTTTTTCGGTTCAAATCCAGGCCGTTCTTTTTTTTAACCCCCTTTTCTTTGCTTAATAACATTGACTTCGACGTAATCTTTGTACACGTAAATGTAGAAACAGGAACGGCTGCTGAAGAATAACAATTTTTACTCCAAGTTTGTTTATCGAAACAAATTTATATACGGGTCATTTGTGAAAAAAACCCCGGCTTTATTAAATCCATTATCAACAACAGGAAAAGGAAAGACGACTCAGGAATTTCTCAAAGTACGATCAACATATGGCTTAGTTTTCATTGTAGACGCGAAGACTTGTGTCTGAAAATATAAATTCGCCGATCCGATATTGCGAAGAAGATTTTACCTACAAAAGCGAGGTGGTTTCAGATCATTCGGACGGAAAAAGTGGGGAAAACAGTACAAGAGCGCTACAATTTATTACAGATATCGAGAGACGAGCGAACTCCAATCGAAACCAAAATCCGGTGGCATAGCAAAAACACGGCGTTCGTCCGGCGATTCTCAGAAACCTTGCAGCGATTCTTGGAAACCGCAGGCGTGCCCGTTACCAGGCAACAAAAGCTTCGCGAGGACCTGCGAGTCACGTATTACTAGTAATTCTGTCCCCAAAGAGCTCACGCGAGAGCAATTCTCGTGTGGCCTTTACGATCATATTTATTTATTTGTTTGTTTGTGGAAATCGTGGTTGACAGTAATGACGTCACACGGCGCGCTCGTGGCCTAATGGCTTAAGGACGGTGCCTACTTTTGTTACTGCGCATACGTTCTGCGCATAATTTATGGCGTCATTAGCGCGCGCTCGAGCGCGCGCACATACAGAACATTGCGGAATCTCTTTCAGGCTAAGCTCGGCAGGGAAATATATGGTCGTTTTCTTCATATAACTTACAAAAACGCGTGGTGACCCCTACTTTTTATGTTATAAAATGGAAGCGGTAAGCCTATTGAACATATGATTAATTTTTTGTTGTGTGCAAAAGTTATTTAGACTGTATTTTTGGTATACCAGAGGAGAGCTGTCAGGGTTGATAATGGCTATGTTGCGATGATTTTTAATTAAAAAACACATAAACTGTAGTTGTTATATTACCATTTGTTAAGTATTTTAAAGCTTTTTATATTTATTGTTGATTTTGTGTATATGCGAAGGCAAATTCAAAGGGAATCTGCGAAAAAAAAAAATGTTTCTTTCTTTTCTGAGAAAATGCTATTTCAGCATTTTTTTCCAGATTGAAGCTTGATTATCTCTGAAAAATGCGTGGTTACCCCCAATTTTCTTTTTGGATTCCAATAGCCCTTACTAAGATCTGATTTTCCCGCATAGTCATAAACCGCGCAAAAATACTTTGGTATTAGGAGGCACCGTCCTTAAGGCGCTAACTTTTAAATCTGATCTTCGGGATTGAGGGCGAGAGTTCAAATCCTACTATGGTCCTTTTTTTTTTTTTTTTTTTCGGTTCGAATCCAGGCCGTTCTTTTTTTAACCCCCTTAATAACATTGACTTCGACGTAATCTTAGTACACGTAAATGTAGAAACAGGAACGGCTGCTGAAGAATAACAATTTTTACTCCAAGTTTGTTTATCGAACGAATTTATATACGGGTCATTTGTGAAAAAAAAAACCGGCTTTATTAAATCTGTTATCAACAACAGGAAAAGGAAAGACGACTCAGGAATTTCTCAAAGTACGATCAACATATGGCTTAGTTTTCATTGTAGACGCGAAGACTTGTGTCTGAAAATAATTCGGCCGATCCGATATTGCGAAGAAGATTTTACCTACAAAAGCGAGGTGGTTTCAGATCATTCGGACGGAAAAGTGGGGAAAAACAGTACAAGAGCGCTACAATTTATTACAGATATCGGGAGACGAGCGAACTCCAATCGAAACCAAAATCCGGTGGCATAGCAAAAAACACGGCGTTCGTCCGGCGATTCTCAGAAACCTTGCACCGATTCTTGGAAACCTTGCAGATCAAATCGCAGGCGTGCCCGTTACTAGGCAACAAAAGCTTCGCGAGGACCTGCGAGTCACGTATTACTAGTTTATGCATACTAATTTATGTAATCAATATCATTCACGAGGCATCCTCGGAGACCCAGGGGCAGTTAGTCGGGCGCGATCAATGGTCAATAGTCGATGGCGATCAATGGCAACGTAAATAACGTGGTGTAAGAAGGCACGAAAGTGGCGCAATAGATGGAGCTCGTCGATTGCAAGAAAAATACAATGCCAGAAATTTTCTGCCCAATCAGAGACCGTGAATGCAAATGTTTCTGGAAGTGGTCCGATAAGAGTCGATGCCCAGGGGCTGTTTCACAACTACTTTAATTGAAGATCTTGAAAGTTATAACCAATAATAACATGAAAAAGCCGGGCCGGTATAACACTATCTTCAACTATCATATCAAAGCCAAGCATGAGAGGATATTCCCCGTGTCCCATAATACTTTTTTGAAATATATGAATAGTTTCGTGCCATGTTGTGAAAGTCATTTTTATTTCCTTCTGATCGAGGCTTCGGCAAAGTCAACATCTACGGCAAAACAGTTGCTTCATGGCTGTGCGGATCTCACGATCTCGCCAACAGAACAATAAAGGGTTTAGAGAAGAATTAAGGCAAATTAATGTAACCGTTGTCGTATAAACACTTGTCGAAATGCGTGCACCAGCAAGAAGAATTATAACGGCAATAGAATAAGGCATGTTACAACACACAAGGAAAATGTACACCAGAAATGTGTTTAAAGCAGATTTCCTAAATCTTTTCGGCACTGAAAGTGTTTTCATTACTCGTTCTCTTGCTGTTGTTGTTGTTGTTGTTGTTGAATCTGTAGCTTATGGCGTCGAACTACGAGGCAGATTTTCAAATAAACAACAAAGTTTACAACCAGCAGACTGATAATTGTAGCAGATGAGGCAATGCCGTCATGTAGGCTTGAAAATGACCACAGTTTCGCGCTTGTAAATGTAGCAGAGAACACCCAAATAAAAATCACTTCCAAAATGGCACGAAACGGTGTCACTATTGCATGATATCTCAAATGTAATTGAAGGGCCAGCAAGCGATCGACTCCAATTGCTGTCACGGTGATTAAAGACGTGGAGCACAAAAAGGTGGCAGAAATTTTAACAAGTAAGCCAACAGTATCTGTCCCGCTTAAAAAGTGAACCATAAACAGTGGCTGGCCAACCAAGCCTACAGCAAGGTCTGATACAGCGAGACTTGACAGCAGATATTCGTCGCTGAATGCAAAGCAGATGTCTTCCAAATTGTGATTAGAATCGCAGAGTTTCCGAAAAGCGCCGTAAAGCAGAGAATAACATTGATTATGCAGATTGCGATCTTGAAATTTAGTTCCTGTTCAAAAAGTTGTCTACCAAAGCTGGTCTTGTCAGAATTATTGGAAGACTCACTAAATTTAATTTCCATGGCTGATCCAGCGTTTTTCCACTCAAAGCTATGAATGCGATTTTGTTGACTTTTCCAACCTTTATTTTAGCTCAGTTTTTAAAATTACTGCCAGCATAGTTAATAGAGCGAAATGGTTATGAAGCCCGGCAAACTTCAAAGGAGCAAACAAAGAGGCCAAGATTTATGTTGAAAAGGTCCATGACCGCGCACATCTTTTTGTTTTTGTGCTCATACACTATGCATGAATTACGTAATCGCAACGTTTCTATTGGTTAGTTGCTTGAACACACGTAACAACCTATTGTATTTTGTCAGGTTTTGTGCACGGTCAACCCCCAAAATAGCGAACAAAAACATATAACAAAGAACTTTGCCGGCTTCATAAACCATTTCCCTTTATTAACTATGCCTCAACTGAAGTTTATTATTTATTTATTTTAAATTTCATTTCCGCCAACAAAGTAATCAATAGCAGAGGAAATCTTAAAACGAGATTCTATACTTACACCTGCCCTTATTTGCATTCCCTGAATAACAGTCGTACTGTTAATTTAAAAAAAACATTATTTAATCATTCTTTAGTTTTATGAAGCAACGTACTCTAAGTCGAATGCAAATTGCATCAACATGCAGAGCTTCTAAGCAGTAAGTGAAAGGGTATTTCCTTAGACTCGGAGGAAACTGGACACGAGTAGATGTGAGTTGCAACTCAGCCCGCACGTCAAAATGATTCAATTTGAAAGAAACAATCCTCAAGAGTACTAATACGTGATCTGAAATGGGACAAAATTAATTAAGAAACGAAAAAAATGAGTTCAGATTGCTATTTAATTACAACTTTCCTGCAGTTTCTCGTTTAGCATGTCTACTACACAAAAGATAAATTAAAAAGCGATAAAACACAACTATATTGAAAATACGAAATCTGCTCTAATGTCTTTCAGCAATAGGGCTCATTATCGGAACTTTACGTTATACTAATTCAATAGCAGTGACTACAAACAGCTATTTTTAATTTCATTTTTCTTGGTCTACGAATAACTGGTGTTCTAATTTCAGCACGTACTAATTTTTTATCCCTTGTAAATACAACTTAACACAAATAATAAATAATACCAGAGGTCTATAACTAGTTATAGACCTCTGATAATACTAATGTTGATTAGTAAAAATCTTACTAGTATACTAATGCAAATGAGACAATCTGATGATTGGCTGAGCTACTCGTACACTATCAGCCATTAGTGTGCCAAGTGGCTGGAGGTCGTCTACAAAATTGCGGTTTCTTCTCGTTTCTCCTAAGTTTCGGAAGAAGATTTAGAGTTAATACTAGACAAATTGTTATGATTTTTTACTAAAACAATTAGATTATATATTCGCTCTCAATTTCTATGATGTGATAGTTGATTCGGCCTACGGCCTCATCAACTATCAAATCAACCTCGTTCCCAGGGTCTCTCATCTTCCCGCCCCCTGGAGCGAGAGAAGAGGGGGCGGGAAGATGAGAGACCCTGGGAACGAGGTTGCTATCAAATCATAGAAATCTCGAGCTCATAATCTAATTGTTAAATAATAAGTTTTTTCTATCCACCACAGATCTGAAAGTTACAACCAAAATAGTTCTGGTGTCATAAGCATTTTCCCAAGTACTATTTCACAGTAGTTCAGTATTGAATTGTCAAGACCCAGGGCTGATATTCTTTCAGTAAGGCCCTAACGCTTGGTTAATAAGATCTATATTCCCCAATAATCATGGAAATAACTTACTTTCAAAGGCATATAATTAATCTTATGTGGCATGGCAATTTGGACGCGGAACGATAATTCGTCGAAATTGCTTTAAAAGAATGAGTAGTTGTAATCACTATTTGTTATTACTTTCTTTGTCACTTTAGAATGATAATTCAGATTCTTCCATTTTTGCTGCAGTAATTGATCTACATATTGATGCAATTTTAGTTGCTTGATAAATGTTCATAAAACAATTATTATATAAGGCTGTGTATTTTATAAAACAGATCAACAGGAACATCCTCATCTTTGGAACGCCCCCAAAAAGTATTTTCTGAACGATTTAATATTTCTTCTGTTATTGAAATTACTTTGAAATTGCTGGCGAGAATTAAATAAATAATTAATGAACTTCATTACAATGTAATATTAAATTCAAACTGTTATTTCCGACAGAACAATTTAGAAGACAATAAAAGCAGCTCTGACTTCATGCCCGGTATATTAAGTTACCTTTATCGGCAAGAACGCTTAGATTTGCCATGGAAAACCTCAGTGTACCTTTCAATAATTCAGACAAGAGCAACTCTAACAGAAACCTTTTTGAACTCAAAGAAAATCTTGAACAAGCTCTAATTTAACTGGGATCACAATCTGTGTAGTCAATGGTATTCTCTGCCTTACGGCAGTGTTCGGAAACTCTGCGATTCTAATAAACAATTTGGAAGACATCTCTTTACATTCGGCGACGAATATCTTGCTGACAAGTCTCGCTGTATCAGATCTTGCTGTTGGCGTGGTTGCCCAGCCCTTGTTCCTAGCTATGATGTTTAGCGGAATATCTACCGTCTATCAATCTTTTATCATCTCGAGTTGTTTTTTGTGTACCGCGTCTTTCATCACCGTTACAGCAATTGGAGTCGACCGCTTGCTTGTTCTTCAATTACATTTGAGATACGAAGCAGTTGTTACAAGGTTTCGTGTCAAGTGGGCAGTCCAGTTTTATTTGGGTGTACTCTGCCATGTTTTCGAGTATTTGCTTGTGGAATCTAAGCCTGTTTCTTATTGCCTTACCTTCTATGTGCATCAGCTTTCTTGTTGGAAACTTTGTTGTTTATTTGAGAATCTACCTCATTGTTCGACGCCATCAAAGACAGATTCAACAGCAACAACAACAACAACAACAACAACAGCGGCAGGCGAATGATGAAAACATTTTTAGCGTAACAAGATTCAAGAAATCTGCTTTAAACACTTTTTCTCGTGTATATTCTTCTCCTGTGCTGTTACATGCCTTATGCAGTGTACCTCGGAATGCCTCTTGCTGGTTTAATGATTTCGCCAAGTGTTTATATCACAACAGTTACCTTAGTTTTCCTTAATTCTTCTCTAAACCCTTTATTGTACTGTTGGCGAGATCGTGAGATCCGCACAGCCATGAAACTGCTGTTGTGGCCGTTGGTTTTAATCGTCGCACTGAGTTTTTGCAAGGAAGTTCGAAAAATGACATCCTTTTTAAGCCTATGGAATTAGTTTTTGTACTCCTTACCTTTTAATAACCATATACCAGAAAGAATGAAAATCACATTTCTGTCAAAGATCAGTTATATATAACCCTGCAGAACAACACCACTTTTTTCGGAGCTTTTGGCCAGAGAGGCTTTGTACAAACACAATGATGCATATGTAATGTGTAATACCGTTAGTCAGGGAGCCCATCACTAGGGAGCGAGCAACTCCGACACTACGCCTATGTCACAGCGTTTTTACAGAACCGCTTTTATTTTTAGATTCCTTTTTCCCGGGAAAATGTACATGTGTTTCTGGTCCCATGTGTAATATGAAATGAAATAAAATACAATTAAAAAGATGGCGACCTAATTGCGGCCTTTGTTACGCGGTAACGCCAATTAATGATTACAAAGGAAAAACGTTTGATTGTCTGGCGGGAATACGAATTCGCGGGAAAAAGCGAATCTAAAAATAGCCTGGTCTGTAAAACGCCGTGACACGAATCCAGTCCAGTTGCTCGCTCCTAGTGATGGGCTCCTGCGTTAGTTGCATTGGTATTTGCTACTTATTGGATTACAGTCAAATCTCTATTAAGCGGCCCTTTGTTAAGCGGTCACCTCTATTAAGCGGACGCGGTAACCTTTTCCCAATTGGCTCGACGATAAGCGAATTATGTCCAGTTTCGTTTAAATTGTTTGGGCTAATAAGCTTGTGTGGATAAATTTTAAATTTTAAAACACCTCTATTAAGTGGTCAGTTCGCTATTTCCCGAGGGTGACCGCCTAATAGAGGTTTGACTGTAATCAGTGTTGGCAAGTTTCAGGCTTTTCATAATTATGCATATCGTAATGGGCTCCTGTTGCATATTAAAACGGCTGACCTTCAGACTATTTACCTTGGTACTTTCTTCCAGTTATCGGATTATTAATTTATGCAAGTCTCACCTTTTCATGAAGACGTCATTAGGTCTTTTTTTCTTAATCTAAAATGTGTTTCTGATAACGTATATGCAGTATGGACTTTACGTATTTCTGCAGGGTAGATTAGTCAATAGCCTGCGAATACAGCCGACTTCGCAGGCTAATTAGTCAATAAGATATCAAGCCACACTTTGTTCTTAGAGGTAATAAATACTATAAGTCAAAAACTGGACAAATATTGAAATATTTTATTAGACTGTTTTCGTTTTCATGGCAAAATAACATACAATGCGAATTAATTAATGAAAATGTCCCCATCAGCCTTGAGGTGCGTTTATAAGAGGTGGGGGGTGGGGGGGGGGGGGGGGGGGGGAGGGGGAAAGTCTGAACCTTCCCGGTTCCCGCCCCTTCCGTTGTGGTTCTCGCCACTTTGTGCCTTTACTATTGCAAAATATTTCGTGATGTTGCATTTTTTCCTATTTCTCTCAGTTCCCACCCTCTCTTCAGTCTCTCCTCCCCTCATTCCCCCAACCCCCCCCCCATTCCTCCAAAAACGAAGCCCATCAGACATGTTTAAACGATTTTGACATTTGCTTGACTAGCCGAAAGTTTGGAAATCCGTTAAAATCATCCGCAAAAATGCTGCTTTATGGCTGTGCGAATCTCTCGATCACTCCAACAGCAGATTAATAAAGGGTTTAGAGAAGAATTCCGGGAAGAATTCCAGAGGCTGTTTCAGTATTCGTCTCCTTGCCCCGTCGCAGCCATGCTTATGTGTAAGATAAAAATAATTTCTTCGTGATATTTCTTGCAGGAGAAAGATTTCAGAACAACAATACATTTCACCTTGAACAGACATTGATTTTGCATGATTTTCTCACCCCCACTTTCACTAATGGCTGTGTGTATCAATCATCAGTAATTACTATATGCATCAAGGCAAACAATCCATTAATTGAAATATCGCTGAGTTAATATGTACTCTTCGTTATGGCGACAGCTGTGATTTCAAAAACTTAATTATGTTGTTTTTCTCGCCAATTTTCTATCTTGTGGTGGAAATGACCAAACACGACAAGCGCTCAGCAATTTCAATTTGACTTCTCGTACAAACATACTGGTTTTTATTTTTCAACCAGTTATCCCTCGCATATAGTATATATAAACAATAGCCTCCATTTGGCGAGGAAATATGATCGGATATTTGTCCGCGACATTATCTGTTCCGAGAAGCGAACAGTTTTTCCGAGAGCGAAGCTCGAGGAAAACTGTGAGCTTCGAGGAACAGATAATGTCCAAGGACAAATATCCGAGCATATTTTTGAAGCCAAATGGAGGCTAGTGTACTTATTATCCTTCAAATATTTTTTCACAAGGCCGCTCTGTTTTGCCGTGGAAGATCTCGTTGGCCAAGCTGTTAAACATCAAAATAATTATGTTGGCGTTCAAAAATATTTCTAGTCTGTTCAAAACAATCAGTTTTATTTAATTTAGCAATTTATTTGAGACGAAAACTGAACCTGCGAACGCGAAAACGCAAATTTTCAAAACTGGGGAATATCACCCGGATATTCCCCAGTTTTGGCTGCGTCACGTGACGTGTTTAGACCAATCGTGCGCGAGAAAATGTTTTGATGGATTATAAATAGTTTTTAAGCCAGGGCCAAACGGCATCAAACTCTCGCTCTCGTTTGGCCTGAAATTCTCATGCACGACTCTCGTGCGCTCTCATGACATCGAATTTGAATCTGAATACAGTGGAGCCTACATTAAGGGGTAATAGGTTAATAACTACAAAGATTATAAGAGCGTTAATTTTGCTGGGGTAGAGGTTCCACTGTACTTCTGTTACTGTCACAGCAAACTTAATCATGAAAGTATACAAGAAATATTCGATCAAACGCTCGGATTACTTATTTTTTGGATTACTTTAAAATTTCCGCAAAATCGCGAAATTAAAGTGTCGCGAAATATGGCCACTCCAAATTCGCGAAAATTAACTTGTCGCGAAAATTTCATGTAATAAGGTACATGAGGTTTAATAGCAGCGTTTACGGATAAAATGACGTAGGTTATAATAAATTAAAATATAAACTGAAAATTTCGCGCGCTCTGATTGGTTAAAAACCATGTTTTATCAGACTACATAGAAAAGCGTGTTTTATCGTTTCGCGCGCGTAAATCTATATTTAACAAATAAAGAAGCCAAAACCATGTATTATACTGTCATAAAAACACGACGGGAATTTGAGAACACGAGAGAAATTTAGAAAACACGAGCCGCAGGCGAGTGTTTTCTAAATTTCTCAAGTGTTCTCAAATTCCCGTCGTGTTTTATGACAGTATAATACATGGTTTTGGCTTCTTTATTTGTTAAATATATTACAGTATGACAAAATTTTCAGCAAGTTTCAAATTAACGTGCCCCCGGCCCAAATTTTACCATGGCAGTTAATATTAATTTGGTTTTAAAAGTCGCCGACATCTCCCGACTTACTATATACATCTTTATGCGGCATTAGCCTCAGTTTAAGTTTAACTGACTCAGTTAAAACTTAAAGCTAATGGATATAGATGTATGTGTCTCTTACGTGTGTACGTCGGAACTTGAAGATGTCGGTGACTTTTAAAACCTATTCAAACTAGCAAATATTGTACAACTGAATGTTCTTAGCCACTTTCCGGCTTTCTAGTTGTAACCGGCATACATTACACTACTCAGTAATCCGTAAATAAAATAAATAAATTTCTTATTTGGAAAATGACTACCGAATGATCGACAAATCCAATAACCTTACTCATATATACAACTGAATTCTGATCAAATAACTTGGCGTTTGGCAGCAGAATTAATTATATATTTCCCCAAAAAGTTTCTCAGTGATTTTTGAATGGGTGTCATTTAGCAGCTGTTACTTTAGTTACGATATTCCCACACTTTGGATCTTATTTTGATAAGTGGGCGGACTCAATGGTAATGATAATCAATATGTACAGCATTGTAAATTAGGAAAATTAATTAACCTTGAGAAAAACAACTGCAGCTAGAGGGTATAGAAGAGAATCCAGATAAGCAAGCCCGCAAGCGTTGGCGAGCCGGTCGATCGAGAGTCGGACATCTAGACAGCCGTTCAGATTTGACAAATCTACAGTCATCATCAATTTTAGAAGAACCAGTTTTGCACTAAGACAGGTATTTCAATCGTTTTACTAATGACCCAAAGGATAACCTTTTTTTCGATGACTTAATTTCAGCGATTTGGAACTGAGACATTTATGTATTAACCTCCAGTCTGTTGTTCGTTATGTGTCAACTTGTATAAACACACTTCCAAAGATTTCCGGAATGTTTATTTTCACATCACTTTCTTGGTGAGCTTTGCTCTTTCGCTTTGCTCGCGCCTTTTCCTTCCAGATCTCCGATTATTTAATCAGCACTTTTTTTCTCCGCACCGCCGCTATTGTGGACGCTCACAATTACGGAGCTCCAACTGACTAACGTCCCGAGGGTTGTCCGCTATAACGAGAGTTTGATTGCATGTAATGCGGGTATGCAGCGGCTGCATCCCGTGGGTCGACCCCCGGGCAACCCACGGGCAAACCCAAGGGCATGGTAGGGGATTTGTAACAAAAATGTGCCCCAGAGAGAGGGGCATTAGAGCGCTTTCGCGTTTCAGGCAAACCTCCCCCGGGGACATACCCACGGGATTTGCACATGGTTTGCTGGGGGTCATGAGGTTCAGCGTTAATTCTTCACAGAGGTATACAGAAGACATGACTCTTGATTTATGGTTTTCTTTGTCTTTCGAGGTGAGTGCGTTTTTATCCTTAAAATTTGCTGTAATTAAGCCGCTCTTTATTCACGATTGTTCATTTATTGACGCTTTGGTATTTTCCTAACAGGGTATGGGCTATGTCATGATTTTTATGTGACATCTTTGTTCCTATTCTTGTTTTTCAGATGCCATGATTCAATGTGATGTATAGAGGTCCAGCATGTTTCATTTTTGGTACCATGGTCCATGTGTGAAGATCTCCCCCAACTAAGAGGGGCGGCTAATGGAAAGAAAGAACATTCAATTATGTTTTCTACAACTGTTTCTACATGAGTAAGTTTTAACTGTAGCTCTAATTTTGTTTGTTCTACAAATCAAGCAAAGGAATGGCAATGTGCTTTCGCATCATATTACTATTATATATCTGAAAGTGTTTCCTATTAATATAAAACTAGTGTTTGGACTTTATTTCGGGCTTGTTACTGACATGTACTACTGTAAATCAACCTTTGGAGAACTTCTCCGCCTCTAGTTGGAACATTAGCATTGCCCCAGGGGTGGGGATATTTGTCACAATTTTTTAGCTCCCCCCGTAGGGGTTTTAACATGCATTTGTTAGGCAGCCTTGACAAATGCCCCTGGGTCCCCGGGGGTCGACCCCACGGGATGGCCGCTGATACCCGCATAATTGCTTTGGTTTGGTTTTTACGACACTCCATTGTAAACATGGCCCCCCAGTCTTCCTCGCTATTCAATTCCGACTTTACCCTGACGTCGTCCCGGCAGTCGTCTCTCTTATCTCCTGTTTAATATTTAGCGCGGGCCGAGGGGAATCGCAAGGGGTTGAATGGGAAGGAGGAAAGGTCGGGAGTTCGAAAGTCGGTTTCCTCTCCTCTGCTTTCTCCTTCCAGCATCCCCCACGACTTGCGACTCCCCAACAAAGTGAACTTCATCTTCTCGTTAATTATTAGAGCAGGAATACAAGAGGAGTACGACTGGGGGGGACGAGTCAGGAACTTTACCCTGGTCTTGTCGCAGAGTGATTTTTTTCGCTTTTCTTGAAGCGAAAAGGCGTCTTGACTGGACTCGTTGCTTAGCGGCTCAATTCAATTGAGATACAACAAGAAGAAAGGAAAACCTCTTCAGGATAATTCACCTTCAGCTTCGACTTAGGGGGCTTCGTACTTAAATTACATTATTATTACGCCCCCTGGGGGAAGGGGGACTTATGTACATATCCGGCGGGGACCTTATTTCAATCTATAAATTGTCGAGAAATTGACAATTAATGTTTCAACCTTTACGTAAACTTAAAACAGAATAAGAAATGGAGTATGCGTCACCGTCTACAAATGCATGTCATTTATATCCTCTAAAAGACACTTCTGACATTCATTTCAACACAAAGTGACTGAAATGCCAGAAAATATTGCGAAAACGTTATTTAGTGCATCAGCCTGATAGAATACTGACAATTTAGATGCTTAATTTAACATTGAACTCTGACCTGCTAACGGGTGGGGCTTCAACCTCGATTCCAGGCT